>JAAMPC010000138.1:0-77050 GCA_016771965.1 Brassica carinata
GTGTAGCCAGACTCATACTAAACGCTTACCAGGATGTAAAAATCTCCGTGACGACCCTTATGATGTACAGCAGGAATTCCATAACAGCTATTGAGCGTACTTTACAGCAGGAAAAAACGAAAGAACAGATAAGTAGTGACAAATAATCAGAAGAGAAACTGGTAAGGAGATTTAGAGCATGCTAGACTTACTTGTACACTTGCCACTCGTAAGGTGGGCCAAAATTACATCCTTTACTATTTCGGTGTTCAAGTTTCAGAGCTACCTGAAAAGGAAAAGAATAAACTTTTTCTATAAAACTCACATTTTTGTAGAACCCCATGATTTTCACCAGGCTTTTTCTACTATACCTCAATTGCATCTGCTCCAATCCTATCACTACCACCGCTCACCCTTCTGCCAACATATACTTGACCGAAGCCACCCTTACCGAGTTTCCTCTCCGTCTTATAAACAGGAGAATTCCCAACTTGTACCTATACAAAAAAAAAAGAAAAGAAATCATAGTTAGTGAATCTCTCTCGGATGAAAATGAAAAGCTGACACAATGCTCAAAACATAGCTTCCAAACCACATATATGATGAATTCCAAAACATATCCTAGAGCTTTGCATATATGTATCCTTGCAGAACTTCAGTTACAGATGTCATAAGGTTAACAGAAGTTACCCTTTCAGGAACCGGAGCCATGCTGGAATCATCTTCCATGCCTGCTATTTTCTCTGGGCTACCGCCTTCCGCAGCAATATCCTGATCAGCTACCCCTTCAACTCGATTTAAAGCAGGTTCAGCGGCCCCTAAAGCACCAGCAGCTGGACGAACTTCACAAGGTTCTGGCTCTAACTCTGTCAGCCTGATACCTCTGCCCCTACCTGCAGCAGTTGGTCTAGGAGGTACAGCCGCTTTAGCTAAAGCAGCATTCCCCCTACCTTTACCACCACCTCTTCTCCTTGTCGCAGTCGGGGGAGGAGGAAGTGCGATATTCTCTGCTTGTTCAACTAACCGAGGGTTGTTAGGCTGATCTTCTAGGCGTCTCGATCTCCTAGCTCCACTTCTTAACTCTGGCATTCTTAGTCCATTCAAGAATGTAAAATTCTTTTCTTCTTCAGTCACCTCTATTACCTGCGTCATAAAAAAGAGAGTAAGGTTTTGTGTACAAAAAGAGAGTAAGGTTTTGATCCACAAACAAATGCTGAAGGACAAACAAACACGAGCTGACACTGATATAAAGAGAATGATGAAGTAACTGATAAGTTGCTCTAACCAAATCAGATCTTACAAAAAGCTTCCTAATGTGATCACCAACACAAAGAGCTGATGATTGGTTTACTACCCCATAGATCGACCAATTGAAACTCCTATTGATTTAACTCTAATGTATCCACAGATACACAAACAAATCCAAAGCTGAAGCAACACAGATTCGAGAAAAGCTAGCTGTAATCATTCTTCACTATCACAGCTCGATCATCATCTAAAGTCATAATCTTTCGCATATTCATACAAAATGTACAATCAAAACAAGAGCAGGAATCGAATCGAAGATGACAAAAAGTCTATTCACCAGAAGATCGACTCTGGATAAAATACTTCACAGATAACAATGATCGGACGGTGAAGAGAGTTGAACAGGATCGGTCCAGAACAATCAAATAACTTTCAGATCTCTGCCTCCAGCTCGAGTTCCAAAAATGAGTAACCGATTAAGCTCCTTCTCAATCTTGATAATGAAGAAGATGACCACCCGATTACAATTTTTGGAAATAGATTTTCGTTTTTCTTGGGGAATGGAGTGTAATTACTAATTATTTTGTGAATTTTCTCTATTTTTAATTTCTTTAAAAAAAAGTTGTTTTGCAACGTTAACTTTTTATTTTATATTTTATATTATATGCTTGTGTGTGACTCACACAGTGTGAGTGTCCCCCATAATGGAATGGTTACATTTTGATTGGCTATCGCTAGGACCGTAGGACGCTTGGGTTCCTTGCGTGCATTTTCTTTGCTGTGGATGATATTTCTATTAATTTTTTTTCTGTTTGGTGTAAATATTTTTATTAATCTCTACGTGATAATATTCTTATAAGTTTTTTTTTTTGTCTGAAATGTTCATATAATTAAATTTTTACTGATGAAAATCTTTTTTTTTTTTTTTTGAATAAGGGCTTTCAATTAAAAACATAAACGATTCTGAGAAAGGTATGATCTTAGAGTTTGATAAAGTTTACATGAAACACACTTCATGATAAGATAATCTCAAACCTAAAGAATTTTTAGACTGAAACTAGAATAACCAACAAAGAAAGGGAAGAGAATAGCTAATGAGAGGAACCGCGACCACGCCGACCACGTTTACCTCTTCCTTGTACCGTCTTCCATTCCAAATCGTGGTATTTGATAGGAGGTTTTGTCTCCCTCCCACCTCATGTCAAGCTGAGAGAGTTCATTTGATCCATCTCAACTTCATCTGATGAAAATCTTCGGACGTGTATTTGATGAAAATCAATACACGTCTTTTGTAAGTATTGATTTTTGTTGTGCACTGGTAAGTATCGGATTTAAATACGGTATATACAACTGTGTATCACTTATACCGTGCGAAGTTCTATCTTCTTTGAAGTATTATGTAACTAGCTCGACGATAACGTATTTTAAAGAAATTGGTAGGAAAATTTTAAATTACTTACGGCTATATCAAAAGGATCAAAGCACACCAAGAAACTTAGCATGTCAAAAACATCTCACATGTTCATTTATCGAGTGATTATGAGATGTATATCACAGCCGCTGAACTTCATAAAATCAAATGTAGTTTTTTTTTTCTTTTTTTTTTTGTAAAACAATTCAAATGTAGTTGCTTGCACTCAATTGGTTCTGAGTTATTTGGCTAAATATCATAGCCCGATCATTTGAGAAAACCAAGATAGTTTTGAAGTAGATGAATGGAGGTAGGTACGTATATAGAAGGATTTGCCTCTCTTGCAAAGCTAGGACAAGAAGTGAATCTATTGTTTATCTAGCTGTTATACTGAGCTCAAAAATAAAAAGAGAAATGAAAATGGTGAGGTTTTATTTTTTCAGTGTCCAACCCGTTTTTATAGACACCCTCTTCGTTTGACAATAGTTCATGGAGTGCATCACATATGACAAAAGCTGGGAGTAATTAGTATTATCAAACGACGTTTGTGCCTTTCTATGCAGTATCATTTGATAATAGTTGTTAGCAACTATTAGTATAAACGTATTTGTTACAAACATTCGCAATATTAATGTAGTACATTTTAAACAAATGGTATATTCATGATCATTGCTTTGCTCTTAGGCAAAAGTCCTAAAGGTGATCAGGCTAAAGCAAAACATGAGGGGCATTCATAAGTTCGTGTGTTTTGTTTTAAGGAAAAAACCATAATCATAAGATTTATAACAAATGATAGAGTTTTTTTTTTGTCAGCATAACAAATGATAGATTTGACCCCCACAAAAATATAACTCCCTCTATTTTATAATATAAGTAGTTTTAAATGTATTTTGTTTTAAATGCTTAAGTGATTTTTTTATTTTAATACATTTTCTATATTTATTGGATATTGCGTTGTCAATAAAATAAAATAAACGTTTTATATAATTAGTTAAATTTACATATTAAATGATTCTTAAAAAAAAAACTGACGCATAACTAAGATTCTTTTCAATAGGAGAAATAGTAATATAATAAAAATAAACCTATCATTTAAAAAAAAAAAGAATTTTTCAAAATTGTTTTTGCAAGTTTAATTTTTTAAAAGCAATCAACATTAATGTTCAGAATATTCTCGTGTGTCATTAAGAAGGAGAGCCTTATCTTTATTGGTTTGTTTTGGTTTTTGTCGCTTAGAATTCCTCTGGTTAATCAGTACTTTTATTACCATCGAGCATTTCTTCTTTAACCAAAAGGATATCACCGCCTTGGAGAAGACGAAGAAACAAACCACTTTTCTTCTATAAACCTCCCAACGAAGCCTCTGGGTTTTTCGAGGTTGCGTTTTGCCGATAGCTCACATACCGTTTCCCTAGTGCTCTACTCCTCTAAAGCTTCCACCTTTTTTTTCGATACTACTCTCTCGACGACATGGCTGGTACCGCTTCTTCTTCTGATGGTCTCGCCACTAGCTTTCCTCTTCTGGGTAATGTTCCATTTTCACTCAAAAGATCATTTCTTTTGGTATATCATAGAACCTGACTTAGCTGTTGATTGTGAACAACCTAGTGGATTGTATTGTCTGCATCTTTTTGTAGCTTTTTGTCCGGAGATGATAGAGAAATCACATGTTTTTTATCTGAGTTTCATCAGTTTTTGTCTTGTTTGGACTATGCAATTCGATTTTGAGGTTTTGTTTACTAGGATTCTGACTTGGCTTATTGTATATAATGGTTGCAGACACAGCAGATTTGTTCCAGGAGTTGTCTTTGGGTTCTGATGGAAGTGAACCCACTAGGAACCGTTACAAGGTACTTGCTTGCTTCTGTTTTGAACTTAAACAGTAAATTGTTGTGTGGAGGTCTTTATATACTGATTGACTATGTTTTTGTGACAAGGGTTCACTTCAGAACCAGTATGGACATGTACCTTCTGGTGCATTTACTGCTCCATCTCTTCATGGAAGCGAAAGAAGGACTAACATGAATGTTGGAAACTTGCCAAACGGTGGAGACTTGTTTGGTTCGTACCCATGGGGTTACTACCCATCAAACCATCCTTCCGGTGGCTACCAGGATCAGAGCTTCGGTTATGGCCACAACAGCAGTTCAAATACCTTTTCACATCTCATGGTATGTTGGTTCTCTTTCATCACATCCTTCACAATCTCTCCTCCGTCTTTCTATGGCTGTAGAATGTATGTTTTGTTTTTCTTCTTCCTTTAAGTTAGGACTTGAGAGAATTTTAAGTCTAACCAATGGGTCCAAATCCTTTTTTTTTTTTCATAGAATCCAAACAGTTCACAAGATGCAATGAGCTTTGACCAATTCGGATATAATGATCATATGTACTCCAACAATGGACTCTATGGACTATACGGGAATGTAATAGACTCAGGTCATGCTTACGGAACATTTGGTTATGATTCCTGGAAGCTTGGGAGAGGATGGTATCCTGTTGATGGTTATAAAAAGACCAGAAGCTTCAACTACGGTCGTGGCTACAGTGAAGAGAAAGCAGATAGGCTTAATGAGCTTTGCAGAGGACCAAGGAGCAGCGATTCAAAAACTCCACAAGACGGTCCAGTGGTAGTAGATCTCCAGCGCTACAACGGGGAGAGTTTCCCTGAGACATTTGCTAAAGCGAAGTTCTTTGTGATTAAGTCATACAGCGAAGACGATGTTCACAACAGTATAAAGTATGGTATGTGGTCGAGCACACCGACTGGTAACAAGAAGTTGAATGCTGCATATCAGGAGAGGTCTCAAGATTGTCCTGTGTATCTTCTGTTCTCGGTTAGTATTGAAGAGACTTCTCATAGATTTTACATTTAAGTGAATCGCTGTTGATTTGGTTTTGTCTTTTTCAGGTGAATGCAAGTGGGCAGTTTGTTGGTGTTGCGGAGATGACAGGACCGGTTGATTTCAACAAGACGATGGAGTATTGGCAGCAGGATAAATGGATTGGTTGCTTCCCTGTGAAGTGGCATATCATCAAAGATGTACCGAACAGTCTGATGAGGCACATCACGCTTGCGAATAACGAGAACAAGCCTGTTACTAATAGCAGAGACACTCAAGAGGTTTTGTTAAACCTTTCTTGGACCATGTTTTGAATTGAATGGATACTTAATCAAGTGTTTATGGCTTTTGTTGTGTAGGTGAAACTGGAAGATGGAGCTAAAGTCGTAAAGATCTTCAAGGAGTATATGAGCAAGACATGTATACTTGATGATTTCAAGTTTTATGAGACTAGACAGAAGATAATCAGAGATAAGAAGATCAAGCAGAAGAAACAGGTTACACTTGTTTTAACCCTTTAGTAACTCCTTGTGGTTGCTGATTCTGGTTGTTTTCTATGTACAGGTTCTTGATGGAGCCACTGTGGAAACGATTCACTGAAATCAATGGGAGGAAAGATATGATGACTTTTAATTTTTTAAAAAGACTGTCTGAGTTATGTTTTTTTTTTTTTTTTTACTTCAGGATTTGGATATCTGAGAACCTCATTATATATGTTGGTTTCTATGCTTTTTTCTAAACAAGATTACATCGTGTTCTGTTCCTTGTATAAGGACGCACCATCTGATAAAACAAAACTTATTATTTGTTCCTTCTTCTGTTCAGAGTTCATATCAGAGCATTGATAAGATTCTTGGTTTTATAAATCAGTTGTCTATATGTTTTATTAATTAGAGAAATTAAAATTCCAACTACCAATGATTTAAAAGAGATATAAACGCAACAGTGTAAAATTATTTTGGTTTCATTCTGCATTTTTTATATTTTTTAAAATGGATATTACTGTGAATACAAAAAAAAAAACATACTGCACCTTTGAAATAGATGTTAAACATATTTCTCTCTTGCGGTCCCTAAACTTCTAAAAAAATCCTAATTTCATCACTCAAGATTTAAAATTACCGCATCGACCCAAAGTGATCCCTGCAATTTCGTGAAATCCTAATTGCATCCCTCAAAATTCAAGATGGTCACATATCAGCCCAGAGGGTTGGCAAAAGGCTTTAAACGACGTCGTTTAAGCCTCCAAACTAACGAAGAAAACAGAGTAATAACTTCAAAACCTCGAAAGGTTTCTAGGGCAATCCACAGCCATTTTTACACTCAACACTGTATAAACTATAACAGAGAGAGAGAGAGAGAGAGCTTCGATCTTTATCAAGGAACGAGCTAAGCTTATAGAACCGTAAAATCGGAGAAGATGCAGCCGTACGGAATCCAATCGATGCTCAAGGAAGGCTACAGACACCTCTCGGGTCTCGACGAAGCCGTCATCAAGAACATCGAAGCTTGCAAGGAGCTCTCCACCATCACCCGCACTTCTCTCGGCCCCAATGGTTCGTTAATCGCTTCCTGGATCCGCGGAGTATTATGTTTCTTTGATCTAAGTAGAATCTATAATGCTTGGATCTGTTTTAGCGATTTCGTTTACTGTTCTAAGTAGAATCTATAGTGACTTGATCTGATTACGGTTTAGTGAGTAGTGTGGATCTGATAGAGCTCCTGTTTGTTTGTTAAGGGATGAACAAAATGGTTATAAACCATTTAGATAAACTCTTTGTTACAAACGACGCTGCGACGATTGTGAATGAGCTGGAGATTCAGCACCCTGCCGCGAAGATTCTGGTTCTAGCTGCCAGGGCTCAGCAGGAAGAGATCGGGGATGGAGCTAATTTGACGATCTCCTTTGCGGGAGAGCTGTTGCAGAATGCTGAGGAGCTTATTAGGATGGGGTTGCATCCGAGTGAGATCATTAGTGGATATAACAAAGCGATCATTAAGGTTCGTTGGTTGATGACATATTATTGGTGCTTTTGTTTCTCTTAACTAACGTACGGAATGCAGGTTGTTGAGATTCTGGAACAACTGGTTGAGAGTGGTTCTGAGACGATGGATGTGCGTAGCAAAGATGAAGTTGTTTCTAGGATGAGAGCTGCTGTTGCGAGCAAGCAGTTTGGTCAAGAGGAGATTTTGTGTTCCTTAGTTGCTGATGTGAGTATTCATTCATTGTCCAGCTTGTTAATTTACTAAAAGGTTTGGTTTTTTTGGCTGATTAGCTTACTTGTTTTTGGTTGTTCAGGCATGTATTCAAGTCTGCCCCAAAAATCCAACGAACTTCAATGTCGATAACGTTCGTGTTGCCAAGCTTCTTGGAGGGGGATTGCACAACTCTTGCATTGTCCGTGGCATGGTCTTGAAAAGCGATGCTGTTGGGAGCATTAAGCGGATGGAGAAGGCAAAGGTGAGATCTTTTTCTTTTGTTTGTGCTTTGTTGTCCATGTTTTTGTTTGATCGGATTTATGCCCTTAAGAATTTTAGCTTTGTGTTAATGTCTTTCCTTTTCGTTTGCTGAATGTCGCGAACCATTTTTCTATACTTTCGTCAGGTTGCTGTGTTTGCTGGGGGAGTTGATACTACTGCAACAGAGACAAAAGGAACTGTCTTGATCCATAGTGCTGAGCAGGTTAGTTTTGTCACTCTGCGTTTTCAATGTGATAGGGTAAACAAACTGAGGATTAGCAACGTTTCTTTGAAGTATGGTTGTAGGTTGTTAACTATATATAACACATTGTTTTTTTTTTTTTGGGTTTCTAGCTAGAGAACTATGCAAAGACAGAGGAAGCAAAAGTCGAGGAGCTGATTAAAGCTGTTGCTGAATCAGGAGCTAAAGTAATTGTTAGTGGAGGATCAGTTGGAGAAATGGCATTGCATTTCTGTGAGCGCTACAAGTATGTGAAAACCTTATATCTTCTTAATCCTAGTTAGCCTTTTCATTGGTTTCACTTTTGATACCTCTTGACATTATTCTCTTCTAGCTGCTTGTGATAAACAAGTCTTTTACTATCATTTCTTATATGAACGTCTTTCTTGGCAGGATAATGGTCTTGAAGATCAGCTCAAAGTTTGAACTGAGGCGGTTCTGCCGGACAGCTGGAGCTGTCGCTCATGTAAGTGGTGTTCATTCACATTCTTCATGACTATCTAATGGTGTTTTTGTCTTTAATACTTTATAATTGTCAAACAGTTGCAATTAAGCCGGCCAAGCCCTGATGATCTGGGTTACGTTGATTCCATATCAGTTGAGGAAATCGGTGGTGTGACAGTAAGTACTCCTTAACCCTTCGAAATCGGTTTCTTTCTGTCTGGTTAATTATATTTTCCTTCCATTGATATTGATAAGCAATTCTCGGTCTTCTTTTGATGCATGTAGGTCACTATTGCAAGAAACGAGCAAGGTGGTAACTCAATCTCCACAGTGGTTTTGCGTGGAAGCACAGATAGTATTTTGGACGACCTTGAAAGAGCTGTTGACGATGGAGTTAACACATACAAGGTAAAAATCTTTATTCCATTGTCCATTTTCCTTTGCTCTAAATATTTTGTATTTGTCTTGACTTTTACCATTACCTATACTCCACTATTCTTCTCAGGCCATGTGCAGAGACAGCCGTATCGTTCCTGGGGCTGCAGCTACTGAAATTGAACTGGCTCAGAGATTGAAGGAATATGCCAATGCAGAAACAGGGTACTTTCTTTTTACACAGTTTTCATATGTAAAATTTCATCATGTGTAAGGTATATAGCTTGATACAAAACGGCCTATGGTTTGGTTGCTGAAGATTGGGGGTTTACTTCGATTTTTCAGGTTGGACAAGTATGCCATCACCAAATACGCAGAGAGCTTCGAGTTTGTACCCAAAACCCTTGCCGACAACGCTGGCCTCAATGCGATGGAAATCATTGCCTCTCTGTACACTGGACACGGATCTGGAAACACAAAGCTAGGCATTGACTTGGAGGAAGGTGCTTGTAAGGATGTCTCAGAGACAAAAGTGTGGGATCTTTTTGCAACCAAGTATGTTTCACACTGTCTCTCAGCCATAAAGATCTTTCTATCATATAGTGTCTTTCTGTACTGTTTCTTATGATCTTTGTAGCTAAGGCACTAAGTCTGTGTGCAGGTTATTTGCTCTGAAGTATGCTTCCGATGCTGCATGCACGGTGCTTCGCGTAGACCAGGTATGCACACCTGATTTAATCTGCATCGTTCTCACTGACTAGAGTAAAAGCCTACCTATTTATATTCTGATCTGGTGTATGTAAAAATATGCAGATTATAATGGCCAAACAAGCAGGTGGGCCAAGGAGAGACGCTGCACAAGCAGCCGGTGCAGGCGCAGAGGAAGACTAAGCTGTAGAACAACAAGTACCTCGTAGTGATCTTCTTTTGTAACCATTTATTTTAAATTCTGGGAAAATTTTGGTATGTCTCAGTATGAGATTGTGATCTTGTGTACCCAACACCAACTTAAGGTTTTGCCTTATGGCTTGCAATGTTTGGTTCTTCTCAACTTGAAATTTCCCGGTTTAGCTAAATTAGATTATTGCAAGTGTTGGTTTTATATTAGTCAATGACAGTGGTACAAGTTCTATTTGGGAGTAAAAAGACAAAGATCCACACATTGACAGAACAATCCAACTCAAATCTGAAGCTAACGTAAGTTCTAAGCTTTCTATGTTCCATCCCTGGTGCTTCAAGTAGGAACAAGATGAGGAGGCATCATCATCCTATCATCTCCCATATGCACCCACATGAAGGAAGCAAACCCTGCAACTACAACAGAGAAGAAACTCAAACCCCATCTCAACACACTCTTCTTGCTCCTGTCCCGTCTTGTTGACTCCGTTACAATCTCTTCAGTCTTAACTTTGGCCTCTTCCTTTGGTTTCTCACAGATGTCTTCTGTTGGAGTAGTAGTACCAGATCTCTCATGTATTGGTGATGATGATGATGAGCTTTCACTGTACTGCCGTAGCTGCTCTCTGTTCTCTAGCAGTACAGTGAACGAATCTTGCGTGAAACCGTGTCTGTTACGTTCTGACCGTCTCTTCTTCCTGTTTCGTCTTGAACTTCTTGGTCCACTAGTCCTAGAGCAAACGGATTCGTTGAACTCAGAGCTTCTCTTCCTCTGATGGAAACAAACCGGCTCCATGTTATCATCTTCAACACCAGAGAACTGAATCTGAAACCAAAGTAGCAGAACACAATGAAACTTCCATAAAGAAGACCACACAAAAAGAGAGATAGCTTTTAATGTCTTTACCTGATTTCTTGGACCGGTCTCTTGGTAATAGTCATCATAAGTCACCAAAGGAGAGCCTGACACACCATTTACATAACTCCTGTGCTGTGATCTCAGACTTGGGGTAGACTTCACTGATGGATCCGCCTCTCTTATCAATCTCTCTGCCGTACTCAACGTCTCATGAACAGCCATTCTGACGAAATACATCTCATCTTCCACGTGTTTCTCCATCTCTTGGAACACAAGCTCCACCTCAGAAGATATACTCTTGGGATTCAGATACTTCATCAAAAAGTTAAGCATCTGCACAGCCAAAACCCGTTTCTGAGCATCACCCTCCACAACGCCCAACTCCAGAATCCTCAGACCAGACTTCACAAAAAGCCTCGCATACGCCTCCACAATAAAAGCATTGCGCTTAGCCAGAGCTATCACAAGCGCCAAATGAGACTCGGCTTCGCTCGAAGTGGCTTCGAGAGCAACGGCTAAGCTCTGACAAACACAATTAACCATCTCACTAGAAGCGTAACGCCAGCTGTCGCAGTCCACGAGCGACTTCAAGCAAAGAGAAGACCCCAAAGCAAGATGCTGTTCATGCTGTGAGTCTAAAAGAGAGTCAGAGAGAGGTTTACAAAGGGAATGAACCACGTTTCTTTTCTTGTCTTCCGCCGTTGCAGGATCGATTCCGTATCTAGCCATAGCAGTTACAGTCTTTGAGCAAGACTGTTGAACACCTAAGGAGCCTTCACAAGAGCTCAACGTTATGAACAGAGTTCCCAAGTTCCCACACAACCTTCACCATCTCAGTCATCTTGTATCTGTTATCAACGTCACCCTGCAGACCATTCAAGGATGGAGCTTATGGCACACGGCCGTGGAGCGCAACTCTGCAGCAGCTGCTATAGCTACTTCAGTCACAACAGGTCTTCGTTACCAGTCGTACGTTGCATCCAAAGGTCCCGCGTCGCGTGGCTCCATTGTCTCCTTTCAGCTGAAGCTAATTCATAAGCTTGTCACATGCTCTTGGCCCCTACCTGATGGTTCTTCCTTGGGCTGTTCTCTTTCTCTCATTACCTCATGATGATGCCTACTGGCTATCGTGTTTTTTTCTCTACTTTTTACTTGTTTATTCGGGTTGTTTTAACCCTCTCTTTGTTCCTTTGAGCTCTCGTTTGAGACTCCCGAAACTCCTTTATTTGGAATTCAACCAGTGTTTAAAAAAAAAAAAAACAGAACATTGCATGATCTCAACCCATCAACTGGTATTAAGGTAATGCACTCCACATTCTTTTATCATCCATTTGTCACCGTCGACCCCAAACTCAAAGCAAAGTTCGTCTGAAGTCACCTCTGCTTCGAATTCAAAGATGTACAGATGTTCCGTTAAAGGCAGAAACAGAGTGTGGCATCTTGGTGTGCAGGGGATATCGTGGCTATTCTGTTTGATCCCATGATACACGTGCACATGTTCTTCTATAATAGCTCTAACCTCATCTTCACTAACCAGCAAGATGCAAGCCTTAAATGTCATTGATGAAGGTGAAGGCTTCTCGTTCAACTTCATTACTAGGGAACCTCCATTAGTTTGATAATTGAAGTAGTTAGGCATTTCTTTACCGGGTAAGACCGTTTCATAATCAGTCGATGACTGGATGATGATGTCTCTCGCTTCTTTATTCAGTTTGAAACAGTTGGCGAAGTTGAGATCAATCTTTTGATTAAGAAAGGTGCAGTCTAGTCTCTCCAGAGACTCACAGTTTTCTGCGTCTAGCTCTGATAATGAACTTGGAAGCTGTGGAAGCTCCACTAAACTTGAACATCCTGTGAGATCTAATTCATGTAGACTAGTGGCATTCCCAATAGAAGAAGGAAGCTCCACTAAACTTGAACATTCACTGAGATCCAACTTTTTGAGATGAATGGCATTCCCAATAGAAGATGGAAGCTCCACTAAACTTGAACATCCCTTGAGATCTAATTCATGTAGACTAGTGGCAGTTGAGAGACTATCAACACCCTTTAAGTTTTTTGAAATCTTCAGATCCACCCATTTGAGATTGCTAAGCGGCTGACAGACAAAATCAACAAGAACACGTTTGTTACATGCTATTAGTCTAGTTTTTTCCAAGTTACATAACTGTACAAATCTGATCAAATATTAATGATGACAACTTTGTTCAAAACATATGATAGTCTTATGTTACTTACTTTTGTTCCTTCCCACAACTTCTCAAGTTTGCTGCGATACAATTTTAGTTCCACGAGGAACTCTGGGTTGGGAATACAATCCAAACATGTCATCGGAAAATCGTTCCAATCTAGTAATCTAAGTTTACGAGATAAATAGCTTGGTCCACCAGATAGATGAAATGTAACTCCTCCATAAACGTTCAATCTTAAGAACTGGAGATTAGACATTCTTTCAAAGGCTCTCTCACTCACATTTATTTCCTCTCCACGGAACCTTATGCCAATAACACTTCTACTACCCTGAAAACAGAGCCAAAAATAAGGTAGAGATGATTATAGTTTATAAAACAGACTCAGTTTGTAACAAGAAGTACTGCAATAAAACACTAATAGCCAAACTTACCGCTGCATCATCAGCAAATACTTCACCAGTCTCTCTTTCATCGAACAGAAACTGGCGTTGTCCAGGCTCAGTGGACTGTTTGCGGACAATATCTCTACCCAGCTGTTCTAGCAGATCATGCATACTCACCCTTCCCCATTCGAAAGATACGAGAGACTTGTCAGCTAAGACGTTAAGCCGTTGCCTCACAACAGAAAATCTCGTTGAAAGATGCTCTACCACTTTCTCTATTCTTTCAAGGTTGAAAAAGCAGGCTATATGAAGAAACAAATCTTTATTTTTTTGAGATAGTGCGTTATAACCGAACATCAAAATGCTCTCAATTTCTCCATCAAGGCACATCCTTAGCTCTGGTAGTGCGTTTTCCCACTCCTCCTTTGGCATTCCACGAAAATAAGATCCCATAACCCGTAGTCCCAAAGGGAGTTTACCGGCAAGATATGTAACTTCCCGTACAAGGTATTCAAAACCATCTTCAGGAGACTTTTGGCCAAAAGCATACATACAAAACATCTGAATAGCCTCACAATCTGACGGAAAATCAACCTTGTAAATATCAGTGATCCCATGTGCCTTCAGAATCTTTAGATCTTGCGTTGTAACGATAATCCGACTTCCATGACCAAACCACCGAGTTTCTTTGGCCATGGCTTCTAGTTGTACTAACCCATCAACATCATCAAGAACAACAAGAACTTTCTTGTCATTCAGTCTTTCTCGTGCAACTCCCAAGTGAGAAATCTTGAGATCCTCCTCCTTCTGGTTGAGTAGTTGAGACAAAAGCTTTTTCTGCAAATGCAACTTCACATTGTGGTCGTCTGAACAAATCGGTGGCGTATACATTGCTTTGACATTCATCAGAAAGACACTGTATTGAAAAGTATGGGATAGTTGATTGAAGAGACACCTAGCAATGGTGGTCTTGCCGATCCCAGCCATCCCCAAATCCCAATCATCCTCACTTCATCCAAATCTGTGTGTACAAACGGCGAAATCTTCTCCAAATGAGCTTCCATCCCAATGAATTCTTCGAAATCTCTTGGCGGTGTGGAGTTAAACAACTTCTTTGCAACCTCAGTGGCAACATCTTCGATCATTTTTGCCTCATTATCCCTTGTACAACATATTCAAAATCAATTAAATTGTTCAAAAGACATTCATATATAGTTTGATTTGTGGTTGGAAAGATTTGACGAACCAGTTCTTTGAATGGTAACCAGCGAGTGTGGCCACTTTCGCTAGAGCTTCACTCCATTTCCTAGTAACCTCATTTGTTTTACCTTTACAAGTTTTCTTAAAGACATTTCCAAACTCACCGGCCTGCTTCTTGACATCAGTTGGATCCACTTCATAGAAGACGGGCATCACCGTTTGACCAAACTCTTCCTTACACTTCATAATCTCCACTAACTCGTCAAGACACCAAGAGGAAGAAGCGTATCTTCTCGAGAGCAACAGAATCGCAATTCTTGATCCTTGGATTGCCTTCTTGAGCTCAGGGCCGATAAACTCTCCTCTAGTGATCTCGTTATCGATGAACAGGTTGATTCCTTTGCTCTCAAACTCCTTGACAAGATGACTGAGAAAAGATTTACGGACATCTGCTCCGTGGAAGCTCGGGAAGACATCGTGTATAGGCAAAGACGCCTTCGGAGATGGTGGAGATGATAAAGAAGGAGAATAAGCAATTATTCTGTTTTCTTGGACTCTGAACTTTCCATAAACAATAAAAAAGATTGTACTACACAAAAGCGTAAAGATGGTAGCAAAAACTGTCGCAAGGAGAAGGTAAAGATCCATCACTACGCTGGAGAATAGATCTATAGATCACAGAGATTTTACGAGATGGAGAGTAATGATTTACAAAGAGGCTTTGTGTATCTAATGAGAAACGTTGACGATATTGACTGATAATGGAAATAAAGTTATCTTTTCATAGAAAATACGTGAACCACAGAGAAAGCTATCATGTAGGTTCCACCATTCTTGCAAGTTTTATAAACCCACGTTCTTGGATATTTCCTTTGATTTGAAATATGAAATTTCCCTTTTAATCAATTTGATCAGTCCGATTTAAAATTAGTTGTTTCACACTGTCTCTCAGCCATAAAGATCTTTTTGTCATATAGTGTTTCCACTCATGAAAAAACTGAAGTAAAATTTTCTGTACTGTTTCTTTATCTTTTTGACTAAGGCACTAAGTCTGTGTGCAGGTTATTTGCTCTGAAGTATGCTTCTGATGCTGCATGCACGGTGCTTCGCGTAGACCAGGTATGCACACCTAATTTAATCTAATATCGTTACTCAATGATTATAATGGCCAAACAAGCAGGTGGACCAAGGAGAGACGCTGCACAAGCAGCCGGTGCAGGCGCAAGATGAGGAGGCAGCATCATCATATCATCTTGCAGACTTGTGATCTTTATCTACACACACCAACTTAAGGTTTTTACCTTTTGGTTTGTAATGTTTGTTTCGTACTGACTTGAAATTTCCGGTTTAGCTAAAATTGGATTATTGCAAGTGTTGCTTTTATATTAGTCAATGACATTGGTACAAGTTCTTTTGAGAGTAAAAGACAGATCCACCCATTGACAGAAGAACAATAGAACACACAATCTGAAGCTAACGTAAGTTCTAAGCTTTCTATGTTCATCACTTGTTGCACTTCAAGTAGGAACAAGATGAGGAGGCAGCATCATCATATCATCTTGCAGATGGACCCACATGAAGGAAGCAAACCCTGCAACTACAACAGAGAAGAAACTCAAACCCCATCTCATCACACTCTTCTTGCTCCTGTCCCGTCTTGTTGACTCTGTTACAATCTCTTCTGTCATAACCTTGGCCTCCGAATCCAAATCCAACTTTGGTTTCACACAGATGTCTTCTGTTGGAGTACTAGTACCGGACCTATCATGTATTGGTGATGATGATGAAGAGCTTTCACTGTACTGCCGTAGCTTCTCTCTGTTCTCTAGTAGTACAGTGAATGAATCTTGCGTGAAACCGTGCCTGTTACGTTCTGACCGTTTCTTCTTTCTATGTCGTCTTGAACTTCTTGGGCGACTGGTCCTAGAGCAAACGGATTCGTTGAACTCAGCGCTTCTCTTCCTCTGATGGAAACAAACCGGCTCCATGTTATCATCTTCAATACCAGAGAACTGAATCTGAAACCAAAGTAGCAGAACACAATAAAACTTCCATAAAGAAGACCACACAAAAAGAGATAGCTTTTAATGTCTTTACCTGATTTCTTGGACTGGTCTCTTGGTAATAGTCATCATAAGTCACCAAAGGAGAGCCTGACACACCATTTACATAACTCCTGTGCTGTGATCTCAGACTTGGTGTTGCCTTCATTGATGGATCCGCCTCTCTTATCAATCTATCTGCTGTACTCAACGTCTCATGAACAGCCATTCTGACGAAATACATCTCATCTTCCACGTGTTTCTCCATCTCTTGGAACACAAGCTCCACCTCAGAAGATATACTCTTGGGATTCAGATACTTCATCAAAAGTTAAGCATCTGCACAGCCAAAACCCGTTTCTGAGCATCACCCTCCACAACGCCCAACTCCAGAATCCTCAGACCAGACTTCACAAAAGCCTCGCATACGCCTCGACAATAAAAGCATTGCGCTTAGCCAGAGCTATCACAAGCGCCAAATGAGACTCGGCTTCGCTCGAAGTGGCTTCGAGAGCAACGGCTAAGCTCTGACAAACACAATTAACCATCTCACTAGAAGCGTAACGCCAGCTGTCGCAGTCCACGAGCGACTTCAAGCAAAGAGCAGACCCCAAAGCAAGATGCTGTTCATGCTGTGAGTCTAAAAGAGAATCAGAGAGCGGCTTACAGAGGGAATGGATCACGTTTCTTTTCTTGTCTTCCGCCGTTGCAGGATCGATTCCGTATCTAGCCATAGCAGTTACAGTCTTTGAGCAAGACTGTTGAACACCTAAGGAGCCTTCACAAGAGCTCAACGTCCTTACGATAACAGGCATGATCATATCTACATAAGGAGCAGTTTTAACTCCGTGAGAACGAGCAAGGTCTTCAAAGAGAGAAACCGTGTAGCCACCAGACTCAGAACCAATCTCTTTGGTTTCAGAAACTTGAGTGAGAAACACATGTATCACTTTTGCATCCAAATCTTTCACAATGGTTCTCAAGTTGCTCATTGCAGTCTTGTAAGTATCTGGATCTTTGTCAAGATTAGCCAACTCTTGTCTAAACGCTGAACCGAGGTTTCTCCCCATTTTGTTTCACCTCCTTGAATCCTCTGAAAATAAAAGCCACACAACGAAGTCAATAACAAGCAAGATCTTGACCTTTTTTGATCATATCATTTGAGTATATACACAACTTATAGAGGTTATCAAATCATCTGAGTATAAGATAGATTCTTTAATCCTAAAAACATTACCGAATACTCAATGATTCTAAACCATATCTTAAAACAGGATATACACAACTTAAGAGATATATAGTACAATCTCATTTGAGTATAATATATAGATTCTTCCATTCTAACAACTACACCTAGATAACTATATTCAATTATTCTAAACCATATCCTAATCAGAAACTAAAAGAATCAATCTTTCCTTAATAGGATTATACCAAAACTAATGCGGTCCCAAAAATCATAACTTTTCTTTCGTAAACCGAAAGAAAGTATCATTTGAGTAAATTGATACTGAAGAAGATTCTTAAAGTTTGAACCTTTAAACATTACATCTCAATACCATCGAAATGACTGATGAAATGACGAAAAGGGTCTTTTGATTTCGAATCCCAAACGTATATTAATGAATGAAAGAAGAGAACCCAGTAACCCTAATCTTACAAAAAAGGGTATGAACAGAGTTCCCAAGTTCCACACAACCTTCACCATCTCAGTCATCTTGTATCTGTTATCAACGTCACCCTGCAGACCATTCAAGGATGGAGCTTATGGCACACGGCCGTGGAGCGCAACTCTGCAGCAGCTGCTATAGCTACTTCAGTCACAACAGGTCTTCGTTACCAGTCGTACGTTGCATCCAAAGGTCCCGCGTCGCGTGGCTCCATTGTCTCCTTTCAGCTGAAGCTAATTCATAAGCTTGTCACATGCTCTTGGCCCCTACCTGATGGTTCTTCCTTGGGCTGTTCTCTTTCTCTCATTACCTCATGATGATGCCTACTGGCTATCGTGTTTTTCTCTACTTTTACTTGTTTATTCGGGTTGTTTTAACCCTCTCTTTGTTCCTTTGAGCTCTCGTTTGAGACTCCCGAAACTCCTTTATTTGGAATTCAACCAGTGTTTAAAAAACAGAACATTGCATGATCTCAACCCATCAACTGGTATTAAGGTAATGCACTCCACATTCTTTTATCATCCATTTGTCACCGTCGACCCCAAACTCAAAGCAAAGTTCGTCTGAAGTCACCTCTGCTTCGAATTCAAAGATGTACAGATGTTCCGTTAAAGGCAGAAACAGAGTGTGGCATCTTGGTGTGCAGGGATATCGTGGCTATTCTGTTTGATCCCATGATACACGTGCACATGTTCTTCTATAATAGCTCTAACCTCATCTTCACTAACCAGCAAGATGCAAGCCTTAAATGTCATTGATGAAGGTGAAGGCTTCTCGTTCAACTTCATTACTAGGGAACCTCCATTAGTTTGATAATTGAAGTAGTTAGGCATTTCTTTACCGGGTAAGACCGTTTCATAATCAGTCGATGACTGGATGATGATGTCTCTCGCTTCTTTATTCAGTTTGAAACAGTTGGCGAAGTTGAGATCAATCTTTTGATTAAGAAAGGTGCAGTCTAGTCTCTCCAGAGACTCACAGTTTTCTGCGTCTAGCTCTGATAATGAACTTGGAAGCTGTGGAAGCTCCACTAAACTTGAACATCCTGTGAGATCTAATTCATGTAGACTAGTGGCATTCCCAATAGAAGAAGGAAGCTCCACTAAACTTGAACATTCACTGAGATCCAACTTTTTGAGATGAATGGCATTCCCAATAGAAGATGGAAGCTCCACTAAACTTGAACATCCCTTGAGATCTAATTCATGTAGACTAGTGGCAGTTGAGAGACTATCAACACCCTTTAAGTTTTTTGAAATCTTCAGATCCACCCATTTGAGATTGCTAAGCGGCTGACAGACAAAATCAACAAGAACACGTTTGTTACATGCTATTAGTCTAGTTTTTTCCAAGTTACATAACTGTACAAATCTGATCAAATATTAATGATGACAACTTTGTTCAAAACATATGATAGTCTTATGTTACTTACTTTTGTTCCTTCCCACAACTTCTCAAGTTTGCTGCGATACAATTTTAGTTCCACGAGGAACTCTGGGTTGGGAATACAATCCAAACATGTCATCGGAAAATCGTTCCAATCTAGTAATCTAAGTTTACGAGATAAATAGCTTGGTCCACCAGATAGATGAAATGTAACTCCTCCATAAACGTTCAATCTTAAGAACTGGAGATTAGACATTCTTTCAAAGGCTCTCTCACTCACATTTATTTCCTCTCCACGGAACCTTATGCCAATAACACTTCTACTACCCTGAAAACAGAGCCAAAAATAAGGTAGAGATGATTATAGTTTATAAAACAGACTCAGTTTGTAACAAGTACTGCAATAAAACACTAATAGCCAAACTTACCGCTGCATCATCAGCAAATACTTCACCAGTCTCTCTTTCATCGAACAGAAACTGGCGTTGTCCAGGCTCAGTGGACTGTTTGCGGACAATATCTCTACCCAGCTGTTCTAGCAGATCATGCATACTCACCCTTCCCCATTCGAAAGATACGAGAGACTTGTCAGCTAAGACGTTAAGCCGTTGCCTCACAACAGAAAATCTCGTTGAAAGATGCTCTACCACTTTCTCTATTCTTTCAAGGTTGAAAAAGCAGGCTATATGAAGAAACAAATCTTTATTTTTTTGAGATAGTGCGTTATAACCGAACATCAAAATGCTCTCAATTTCTCCATCAAGGCACATCCTTAGCTCTGGTAGTGCGTTTTCCCACTCCTCCTTTGGCATTCCACGAAAATAAGATCCCATAACCCGTAGTCCCAAAGGGAGTTTACCGGCAAGATATGTAACTTCCCGTACAAGGTATTCAAAACCATCTTCAGGAGACTTTTGGCCAAAAGCATACATACAAAACATCTGAATAGCCTCACAATCTGACGGAAAATCAACCTTGTAAATATCAGTGATCCCATGTGCCTTCAGAATCTTTAGATCTTGCGTTGTAACGATAATCCGACTTCCATGACCAAACCACCGAGTTTCTTTGGCCATGGCTTCTAGTTGTACTAACCCATCAACATCATCAAGAACAACAAGAACTTTCTTGTCATTCAGTCTTTCTCGTGCAACTCCCAAGTGAGAAATCTTGAGATCCTCCTCCTTCTGGTTGAGTAGTTGAGACAAAAGCTTTTTCTGCAAATGCAACTTCACATTGTGGTCGTCTGAACAAATCGGTGGCGTATACATTGCTTTGACATTCATCAGAAAGACACTGTATTGAAAAGTATGGGATAGTTGATTGAAGAGACACCTAGCAATGGTGGTCTTGCCGATCCCAGCCATCCCCCAAATCCCAATCATCCTCACTTCATCCAAATCTGTGTGTACAAACGGCGAAATCTTCTCCAAATGAGCTTCCATCCCAATGAATTCTTCGAAATCTCTTGGCGGTGTGGAGTTAAACAACTTCTTTGCAACCTCAGTGGCAACATCTTCGATCATTTTGCCTCATTATCCCTTGTACAACATATTCAAAATCAATTAAATTGTTCAAAAGACATTCATATATAGTTTGGAGAGATTTGACGAACCAGTTCTTTGAATGGTAACCAGCGAGTGTGGCCACTTTCGCTAGAGCTTCACTCCATTTCCTAGTAACCTCATTTGTTTTACCTTTACAAGTTTTCTTAAAGACATTTCCAAACTCACCGGCCTGCTTCTTGACATCAGTTGGATCCACTTCATAGAAGACGGGCATCACCGTTTGACCAAACTCTTCCTTACACTTCATAATCTCCACTAACTCGTCAAGACACCAAGAGGAAGAAGCGTATCTTCTCGAGAGCAACAGAATCGCAATTCTTGATCCTTGGATTGCCTTCTTGAGCTCAGGGCCGATAAACTCTCCTCTAGTGATCTCGTTATCGATGAACAGGTTGATTCCTTTGCTCTCAAACTCCTTGACAAGATGACTGAGAAAAGATTTACGGACATCTGCTCCGTGGAAGCTCGGGAAGACATCGTGTATAGGCAAAGACGCCTTCGGAGATGGTGGAGATGATAAAGAAGGAGAATAAGCAATTATTCTGTTTTCTTGGACTCTGAACTTTCCATAAACAATAAAAGATTGTACTACACAAAAGCGTAAAGATGGTAGCAAAACTGTCGCAAGGAGAAGGTAAAGATCCATCACTACGCTGGAGAATAGATCTATAGATCACAGAGATTTTACGAGATGGAGAGTAATGATTTACAAAGAGGCTTTGTGTATCTAATGAGAAACGTTGACGATATTGACTGATAATGGAAATAAAGTTATCTTTTCATAGAAAATACGTGAACCACAGAGAAAGCTATCATGTAGGTTCCACCATTCTTGCAAGTTTTATAAACCCACGTTCTTGGATATTTCCTTTGATTTGAAATATGAAATTTCCCTTTTAATCAATTTGATCAGTCCGATTTAAAATTAGTTGTTTCACACTGTCTCTCAGCCATAAAGATCTTTTGTCATATAGTGTTTCCACTCATGAAAAAACTGAAGTAAAATTTTCTGTACTGTTTCTTTATCTTTTGACTAAGGCACTAAGTCTGTGTGCAGGTTATTTGCTCTGAAGTATGCTTCTGATGCTGCATGCACGGTGCTTCGCGTAGACCAGGTATGCACACCTAATTTAATCTAATATCGTTACTCAATGATTATAATGGCCAAACAAGCAGGTGGACCAAGGAGACGCTGCACAAGCAGCCGGTGCAGGCGCAAGATGAGGAGGCAGCATCATCATATCATCTTGCAGACTTGTGATCTTTATCTACACACACCAACTTAAGGTTTTTACCTTTTGGTTTGTAATGTTTGTTTCGTACTGACTTGAAATTTCCCGGTTTAGCTAAAATTGGATTATTGCAAGTGTTGCTTTTATATTAGTCAATGACATTGGTACAAGTTCTTTTGAGAGTAAAAAGACAGATCCACCCATTGACAGAAGAACAATAGAACACACAATCTGAAGCTAACGTAAGTTCTAAGCTTTCTATGTTCATCACTTGTTGCACTTCAAGTAGGAACAAGATGAGGAGGCAGCATCATCATATCATCTTGCAGATGGACCCACATGAAGGAAGCAAACCCCGCAACTACAACAGAGAAGAAACTCAAACCCCATCTCATCACACTCTTCTTGCTCCTGTCCCGTCTTGTTGACTCTGTTACAATCTCTTCTGTCATAACCTTGGCCTCCGAATCCAAATCCAACTTTGGTTTCACACAGATGTCTTCTGTTGGAGTACTAGTACCGGACCTATCATGTATTGGTGATGATGATGAAGAGCTTTCACTGTACTGCCGTAGCTTCTCTCTGTTCTCTAGTAGTACAGTGAATGAATCTTGCGTGAAACCGTGCCTGTTACGTTCTGACCGTTTCTTCTTTCTATGTCGTCTTGAACTTCTTGGGCGACTGGTCCTAGAGCAAACGGATTCGTTGAACTCAGCGCTTCTCTTCCTCTGATGGAAACAAACCGGCTCCATGTTATCATCTTCAATACCAGAGAACTGAATCTGAAACCAAAGTAGCAGAACACAATAAAACTTCCATAAAGAAGACCACACAAAAAGAGAGATAGCTTTTAATGTCTTTACCTGATTTCTTGGACTGGTCTCTTGGTAATAGTCATCATAAGTCACCAAAGGAGAGCCTGACACACCATTTACATAACTCCTGTGCTGTGATCTCAGACTTGGTGTTGCCTTCATTGATGGATCCGCCTCTCTTATCAATCTATCTGCTGTACTCAACGTCTCATGAACAGCCATTCTAACAAAATACATCTCATCTTCCACGTGTTTCTCCATCTCTCGCAACACAAGCTCCACCTCAGAAGATATACTCTTTGGATTCAGATACTTCATCAGGAAGTTAAGCATCTGCACAGCCAAAACCCGTTTCTGAGCATTACCCTCCACAACGCCCAACTCCAGAATCCTCAGACCAGATTTCACCAAAAGCCTCGCATACGCCTCGACAATAAAAGCATTGCGCTTAGCAAGAGCGATAACAAGCGCTAGATGAGACTCGGCTTCGCTCGAAGTGGCTTCAAGAGCAACGGCTAAGCTCTGACAAACGCTATTAACCATCTCATTAGAAGCATAACGCCAGTTATCGCAGTCCACAAGCGACTTCAAGCAAAGAGCAGACCCCAAAGCAAGATGCTGCTGATGCTGAGAGTCTAAAAGAGAATCAGAGAGCGGCTTACAGAGGGAATGGATCACGTTTCTTTTCTTGTCTTCAGGTGTTGCGGGATCGATCCCGTATCTAGCTATAGTAGCAACCGCCTTTGAGCAAGCCTGTTGAACACTTGAGGAGCCTCCACAAGAGCTCAACGTCCTTACGATAACAGGCATGATCATATCTACATAAGGAGCAGTTTTAACTCCGTGAGAACGAGCAAGGTCTTCAAAGAGAGAAACCGTGTAGCCACCAGACTCAGAACCAATCTCTTTGGTTTCAGAAACTTGAGTGAGAAACACATGTATCACTTTTGCATCCAAATCTTTCACAATGGTTCTCAAGTTGCTCATTGCAGTCTTGTAAGTATCTGGATCTTTGTCAAGATTAGCCAACTCTTGTCTAAACGCTGAACCGAGGTTTCTCCCCATTTTTGTTTCACCTCCTTGAATCCTCTGAAAATAAAAGCCACACAACGAAGTCAATAACAAGCAAGATCTTGACCTTTTTTTGATCATATCATTTGAGTATATACACAACTTATAGAGGTTATCAAATCATCTGAGTATAAGATAGATTCTTTAATCCTAAAAACATTACCGAATACTCAATGATTCTAAACCATATCTTAAAACAGGATATACACAACTTAAGAGATATATAGTACAATCTCATTTGAGTATAATATATAGATTCTTCCATTCTAACAACTACACCTAGATAACTATATTCAATTATTCTAAACCATATCCTAATCAGGAAACTAAAAGAATCAATCTTTCCTTAATAGGATTATACCAAAACTAATGCGGTCCCAAAAAAATCATAACTTTTTCTTTCGTAAACCGAAAGAAAGTATCATTTGAGTAAATTGATACTGAAGAAGATTCTTAAAAGTTTGAACCTTTAAACATTACATCTCAATACCATCGAAATGACTGATGAAATGACGAAAAGGGTCTTTTGATTTCGAATCCCAAACGTATATTAATGAATGAAAGAAGAGAACCCAGTAACCCTAATCTTACAAAAAAAAGGGGTATGAACAGAGTTTCGAGTGTCTGCAATAGTAGCAAGGTTCATGAATAGCGAAGAATCAAGAATGTACCAGCGTCTGAGAGAGAAGATGTGACCCAAGAATCTGAAAGTCTCTAGATTCCAAGAGAGATGGATCTTTCTTCTCCTACTTACGATACGACGCGAAGAAAACCAGAAAAAAAAAAGAAGGATGCGACTTTTGTTTTTTGAACTTTGAGAGCGTTTTGGTGCGATGGGCGCGGGTTTTAATTATGGTAACTCTCCGTATTTGTTGGGTCTTAAGCAAATCTACTCCTTTATTTATCTGTTCTTTAACTTAAATGGTATCTATGTTTTCGAATTATCATTGTACACCCTATGTGATTGGTGTAATTTTGGTTCAAATAAGATCCACCATTTTCAAATTTGCATTCAAGTTCAGAAACTTCTTACTGATATATGTGATTCTTATTTCCTTATTTTTGACAACCATTCCTTTATTTTGGTCCAAATGGCACAATGTGTGGTTTCAATTAGGCAACAATGATTTTCGACTACCATTCCAAAATGCAATCAATTTGCAAAACTTCAGCGAATGGGTTAATGGTGAAAAATTCATGTTACTGCTGAATTATGTAAAATGTGTTTGGTCTTGAGAGACCTCTTTGCTGTTTTCCTTAGGCTTAAATGCTGCTTTTAAGTTGCTAACAATGAGATTCAATAAGAAAAAAGATAAAAACATGATTTGTGATTTCCAGAAAATAGTGACTTGTGCAAGCTAGTGTTGCGAGCCTTGTTAGCATTTTAAAAGCAAGAAGTCAATGATATTACATTAAACTATGTCAAGATAAGATCAATAACAAAAGCTTTAAGTTTAATAAATAGTTAGATAGCTTCATTTTGATGATGATCCTGCTGTAAGAACATTTAGGTTCTCACATGTCTTTAGCACAACAGTTTGTTTGACTAAAAACTGAAAAGACAATGGACTCTGATCATGATCCACACCTTGTCTGCACTCTTGTTTCCTCCTTACTTAGGTTTAGCCCTGAGATCCACAGAAAAATATAATGAAGCAATGAGAGAACTAGATTACTAAGCTGAACAACGGCTAACTATTTGCCTCTTTTAATAGCGTGCACCAACGACTAACCAATAATCATTAATCAACCATGTTGTAATGATCTCTCACGAGTTCCACTAACCAATCATGTTAAAAATAAAAGCCACTTATCTCAAACAAACGTTAACTAAAATCAGAGAGTTCGTCAGAGTTTTGCTTTTCACAGCTTACCAGTTACCAGGGAGCAGATGAAGTTGCTTTAAACTCAGACTCTAAATTGTCAAGCTCTATGCCACGGTCTCTTGCACATGACTCCATCTGACATATCTTCCCTTTCAGAGTCACTTGTTGCCTCTCCAGCTCAAGAATCTTGTGTTGCATCTCACCAAACTCCTCTTTAAGAGGCATTATTACCTCTCTGTCTAAACCCTTTTGCTCCACCATTTCCTTTAGTTGTCTGTCTTTAAGAGCCACCAGCTTGTTGATCCGTGCCAGAGGCGCTGAGACATCGAAACCGTATTTCCGTAGCTTGGCGAAGGACACTCTGAAGCTGTCTAGTTGGCTCATGGGAACGTCAGGTTCCAGATCTTTAAAGCTTTCCACCAACTTTGAAAAGGTGAACATCATACCAAGGGCACAACCTTCACGGAACGCTTCCCTTTTCCCAACCAATGGGCTGAAATGAGGATTTTGGTGGTGCTCTCTGGAAGACTTCTTTTGTTTCAAGTTCCTTCCAAAGCGATGACTCCTTAGCAAAAGGCAAAACAACTATTTTCATCCTTTGATTGTTGTCAATTTCTTCGCTGCTCTCCTGATGATAATAATAAGCCGCCACCATTATTAACAAATTACTAAGAAAGTAAGTGTGACAATGCTGAAGCAAAAGATAGATTACTCACACTGGTTTCTTCAGTTCCAGACTCTGTTTGTTCCAGTGCTGTCGCAGTTAGAGATGAAACTGATTCAGTTGCTGAAAAAGAACAGTGGAACTGTTTGAAGAACATGGCAGAAACAACTAAGAGATACAAGCAGCAGTCTCACTGGGGACTGGAGTGTGTTCTACTTCTCCTCGTTTCCTCTGTTTGACCTTTTGTTTCTTATGGAATGTGTAGTTGCAATACAAAAGGGGCGTTTCTCTGCAGCAACGAAGCTGCCAATAGGCTCAAACAAGGAGGTGGTGGTCGGATCATACTCCTCACATCCTCCATGACCCGAGGTTTGAAGCCTGGATTCGGCGTCTATGCAGCGTCAAAAGCAGCTGTTGAAACGATGGTTAAGATTCTTGCGAAAGAGCTCAAAGGAACAGGAATCACTGCGAACTGCGTTGCTCAGGACCCATCGCCACGAGATGTTCTTCGAAGGAAAGAGCTCCGAGTTGGTGGAGAAGATAGCCGCAGAGAATCCTTTTGGGAGAGTCGGCGAAGTCAAAGACGTGGTGCCTCTCGTTGAGTTCTTGGCTGGGGATGGTGGTGAATGGATCAACGGTCAGATAATTCCTGTAAAATCTATGATCTTTAGTGGCTTCCTTGCTGTTCTTTTGAGGCTTACTGATGATATGTTTGCAGATGTGTGTATGGTTAGGTTGTTGGTTATCCCGATGATTATATAACCAGATAATGATTTTGATTTGATGCTCAGTTAGAAAGATAACGTAAATGTAAGAGAGGTCACGCGTATATAACCAGATAATGATTTTGATTTCATAGGGTATAACTGGTCATAACCCACCACAACAGGATGATTGATAATCATACACAAAACAACAACATTACATGTATCAACCCATCAAGAGGTATTAAGGTAATGCACTCCACATTCTTTTATCATCCATTTGTCACCGTCGACCCCAAACTCAAAGCAAAGTTCGTCTGAAGTCACCTCTGCTTCGAATTCAAAGATGTACAGATGTTCCGTTAAAGGCAGAAACAGAGTGTGGCATCTTGGTGTGCAGGGGATATCGTGGCTATTCTGTTTGATCCCATGATACACGTGCACATGTTCTTCTATAATAGCTCTAACCTCATCTTCACTAACCAGCAAGATGCAAGCCTTAAATGTCATTGATGAAGGTGAAGGCTTCTCGTTCAACTTCATTACTAGGGAACCTCCATTAGTTTGATAATTGAAGTAGTTAGGCATTTCTTTACCGGGTAAGACCGTTTCATAATCAGTCGATGACTGGATGATGATGTCTCTCGCTTCTTTATTCAGTTTGAAACAGTTGGCGAAGTTGAGATCAATCTTTTGATTAAGAAAGGTGCAGTCTAGTCTCTCCAGAGACTCACAGTTTTCTGCGTCTAGCTCTGATAATGAACTTGGAAGCTGTGGAAGCTCCACTAAACTTGAACATCCTGTGAGATCTAATTCATGTAGACTAGTGGCATTCCCAATAGAAGAAGGAAGCTCCACTAAACTTGAACATTCACTGAGATCCAACTTTTTGAGATGAATGGCATTCCCAATAGAAGATGGAAGCTCCACTAAACTTGAACATTCACTGAGATCCAACTTTTTGAGATGAATGGCATTCCCAATAGAAGATGGAAGCTCCACTAAACTTGAACATCCCTTGAGATCTAATTCATGTAGACTAGTGGCAGTTGAGAGACTATCAACACCCTTTAAGTTTTTTGAAATCTTCAGATCCACCCATTTGAGATTGCTAAGCGGCTGACAGACAAAATCAACAAGAACACGTTTGTTACATGCTATTAGTCTAGTTTTTCCAAGTTACATAACTGTACAAATCTGATCAAATATTAATGATGACAACTTTGTTCAAAACATATGATAGTCTTATGTTACTTACTTTTGTTCCTTCCCACAACTTCTCAAGTTTGCTGCGATACAATTTTAGTTCCACGAGGAACTCTGGGTTGGGAATACAATCCAAACATGTCATCGGAAAATCGTTCCAATCTAGTAATCTAAGTTTACGAGATAAATAGCTTGGTCCACCAGATAGATGAAATGTAACTCCTCCATAAACGTTCAATCTTAAGAACTGGAGATTAGACATTCTTTCAAAGGCTCTCTCACTCACATTTATTTCCTCTCCACGGAACCTTATGCCAATAACACTTCTACTACCCTGAAAACAGAGCCAAAAATAAGGTAGAGATGATTATAGTTTATAAAACAGACTCAGTTTGTAACAAAGTACTGCAATAAAACACTAATAGCCAAACTTACCGCTGCATCATCAGCAAATACTTCACCAGTCTCTCTTTCATCGAACAGAAACTGGCGTTGTCCAGGCTCAGTGGACTGTTTGCGGACAATATCTCTACCCAGCTGTTCTAGCAGATCATGCATACTCACCCTTCCCCATTCGAAAGATACGAGAGACTTGTCAGCTAAGACGTTAAGCCGTTGCCTCACAACAGAAAATCTCGTTGAAAGATGCTCTACCACTTTCTCTATTCTTTCAAGGTTGAAAAAGCAGGCTATATGAAGAAACAAATCTTTATTTTTTTGAGATAGTGCGTTATAACCGAACATCAAAATGCTCTCAATTTCTCCATCAAGGCACATCCTTAGCTCTGGTAGTGCGTTTTCCCACTCCTCCTTTGGCATTCCACGAAAATAAGATCCCATAACCCGTAGTCCCAAAGGGAGTTTACCGGCAAGATATGTAACTTCCCGTACAAGGTATTCAAAACCATCTTCAGGAGACTTTTGGCCAAAAGCATACATACAAAACATCTGAATAGCCTCACAATCTGACGGAAAATCAACCTTGTAAATATCAGTGATCCCATGTGCCTTCAGAATCTTTAGATCTTGCGTTGTAACGATAATCCGACTTCCATGACCAAACCACCGAGTTTCTTTGGCCATGGCTTCTAGTTGTACTAACCCATCAACATCATCAAGAACAACAAGAACTTTCTTGTCATTCAGTCTTTCTCGTGCAACTCCCAAGTGAGAAATCTTGAGATCCTCCTCCTTCTGGTTGAGTAGTTGAGACAAAAGCTTTTCTGCAAATGCAACTTCACATTGTGGTCGTCTGAACAAATCGGTGGCGTATACATTGCTTTGACATTCATCAGAAAGACACTGTATTGAAAAGTATGGGATAGTTGATTGAAGAGACACCTAGCAATGGTGGTCTTGCCGATCCCAGCCATCCCCCAAATCCCAATCATCCTCACTTCATCCAAATCTGTGTGTACAAACGGCGAAATCTTCTCCAAATGAGCTTCCATCCCAATGAATTCTTCGAAATCTCTTGGCGGTGTGGAGTTAAACAACTTCTTTGCAACCTCAGTGGCAACATCTTCGATCATTTTGCCTCATTATCCCTTGTACAACATATTCAAAATCAATTAAATTGTTCAAAAGACATTCATATATAGTTTGATTTGTGGTTGGAAAGATTTGACGAACCAGTTCTTTGAATGGTAACCAGCGAGTGTGGCCACTTTCGCTAGAGCTTCACTCCATTTCCTAGTAACCTCATTTGTTTTACCTTTACAAGTTTTCTTAAAGACATTTCCAAACTCACCGGCCTGCTTCTTGACATCAGTTGGATCCACTTCATAGAAGACGGGCATCACCGTTTGACCAAACTCTTCCTTACACTTCATAATCTCCACTAACTCGTCAAGACACCAAGAGGAAGAAGCGTATCTTCTCGAGAGCAACAGAATCGCAATTCTTGATCCTTGGATTGCCTTCTTGAGCTCAGGGCCGATAAACTCTCCTCTAGTGATCTCGTTATCGATGAACAGGTTGATTCCTTTGCTCTCAAACTCCTTGACAAGATGACTGAGAAAAGATTTACGGACATCTGCTCCGTGGAAGCTCGGGAAGACATCGTGTATAGGCAAAGACGCCTTCGGAGATGGTGGAGATGATAAAGAAGGAGAATAAGCAATTATTCTGTTTTCTTGGACTCTGAACTTTCCATAAACAATAAAAAAGATTGTACTACACAAAAGCGTAAAGATGGTAGCAAAAACTGTCGCAAGGAGAAGGTAAAGATCCATCACTACGCTGGAGAATAGATCTATAGATCACAGAGATTTTACGAGATGGAGAGTAATGATTTACAAAGAGGCTTTGTGTATCTAATGAGAAACGTTGACGATATTGACTGATAATGGAAATAAAGTTATCTTTTCATAGAAAATACGTGAACCACAGAGAAAGCTATCATGTAGGTTCCACCATTCTTGCAAGTTTTATAAACCCACGTTCTTGGATATTTCCTTTGATTTGAAATATGAAATTTCCCTTTTAATCAATTTGATCAGTCCGATTTAAAATTAGTTGTTTCACACTGTCTCTCAGCCATAAAGATCTTTTTGTCATATAGTGTTTCCACTCATGAAAAAACTGAAGTAAAATTTTCTGTACTGTTTCTTTATCTTTTTGACTAAGGCACTAAGTCTGTGTGCAGGTTATTTGCTCTGAAGTATGCTTCTGATGCTGCATGCACGGTGCTTCGCGTAGACCAGGTATGCACACCTAATTTAATCTAATATCGTTACTCAATGATTATAATGGCCAAACAAGCAGGTGGACCAAGGAGACGCTGCACAAGCAGCCGGTGCAGGCGCAAGATGAGGAGGCAGCATCATCATATCATCTTGCAGACTTGTGATCTTTATCTACACACACCAACTTAAGGTTTTTACCTTTTGGTTTGTAATGTTTGTTTCGTACTGACTTGAAATTTCCCGGTTTAGCTAAAATTGGATTATTGCAAGTGTTGCTTTTATATTAGTCAATGACATTGGTACAAGTTCTTTTGAGAGTAAAAAGACAGATCCACCCATTGACAGAAGAACAATAGAACACACAATCTGAAGCTAACGTAAGTTCTAAGCTTTCTATGTTCATCACTTGTTGCACTTCAAGTAGGAACAAGATGAGGAGGCAGCATCATCATATCATCTTGCAGATGGACCCACATGAAGGAAGCAAACCCCGCAACTACAACAGAGAAGAAACTCAAACCCCATCTCATCACACTCTTCTTGCTCCTGTCCCGTCTTGTTGACTCTGTTACAATCTCTTCTGTCATAACCTTGGCCTCCGAATCCAAATCCAACTTTGGTTTCACACAGATGTCTTCTGTTGGAGTACTAGTACCGGACCTATCATGTATTGGTGATGATGATGAAGAGCTTTCACTGTACTGCCGTAGCTTCTCTCTGTTCTCTAGTAGTACAGTGAATGAATCTTGCGTGAAACCGTGCCTGTTACGTTCTGACCGTTTCTTCTTTCTATGTCGTCTAACTCGTCAAGACACCAAGAGGAAGAAGCGTATCTTGTCGAGAGCAACACGATCGCAATTTTGATCCTTGGATTGCCTTCTTGAGCTCAGGGCCGATAAACTCTCCTCTAGTGATCTCGTTATCGATGAACAGGTTGATTCCTTTGCTCTCAAACTCCTTGACAAGATGACTGAGAAAAGATTTACGGACATCTGCTCCGTGGAAGCTCGGGAAGACATCGTGTATAGGCAAAGACGCCTTCGGAGATGGTGGAGATGATAAAGAAGGAGAATAAGCAATTATTCTGTTTTCTTGGACTCTGAACTTTCCATAAACAATAAAAAGATTGTACTACACAAAAGCGTAAAGATGGTAGCAAAACTGTCGCAAGGAGAAGGTAAAGATCCATCACTACGCTGGAGAATAGATCTATAGATCACAGAGATTTTACGAGATGGAGAGTAATGATTTACAAAGAGGCTTTGTGTATCTAATGAGAAACGTTGACGATATTGACTGATAATGGAAATAAAGTTATCTTTTCATAGAAAATACGTGAACCACAGAGAAAGCTATCATGTAGGTTCCACCATTCTTGCAAGTTTTATAAACCCACGTTCTTGGATATTTCCTTTGATTTGAAATATGAAATTTCCTTTTAATCAATTTGATCAGTCCGATTTAAAATTAGTTGTTTCACACTGTCTCTCAGCCATAAAGATCTTTTTGTCATATAGTGTTTCCACTCATGAAAAAACTGAAGTAAAATTTTCTGTACTGTTTCTTTATCTTTTGACTAAGGCACTAAGTCTGTGTGCAGGTTATTTGCTCTGAAGTATGCTTCTGATGCTGCATGCACGGTGCTTCGCGTAGACCAGGTATGCACACCTAATTTAATCTAATATCGTTACTCAATGATTATAATGGCCAAACAAGCAGGTGGACCAAGGAGAGACGCTGCACAAGCAGCCGGTGCAGGCGCAAGATGAGGAGGCAGCATCATCATATCATCTTGCAGATGGACCCACATGAAGGAAGCAAACCCCGCAACTACAACAGAGAAGAAACTCAAACCCCATCTCATCACACTCTTCTTGCTCCTGTCCCGTCTTGTTGACTCTGTTACAATCTCTTCTGTCATAACCTTGGCCTCCGAATCCAAATCCAACTTTGGTTTCACACAGATGTCTTCTGTTGGAGTACTAGTACCGGACCTATCATGTATTGGTGATGATGATGAAGAGCTTTCACTGTACTGCCGTAGCTTCTCTCTGTTCTCTAGTAGTACAGTGAATGAATCTTGCGTGAAACCGTGCCTGTTACGTTCTGACCGTTTCTTCTTTCTATGTCGTCTTGAACTTCTTGGGCGACTGGTCCTAGAGCAAACGGATTCGTTGAACTCAGCGCTTCTCTTCCTCTGATGGAAACAAACCGGCTCCATGTTATCATCTTCAATACCAGAGAACTGAATCTGAAACCAAAGTAGCAGAACACAATAAAACTTCCATAAAGAAGACCACACAAAAGAGATAGCTTTTAATGTCTTTACCTGATTTCTTGGACTGGTCTCTTGGTAATAGTCATCATAAGTCACCAAAGGAGAGCCTGACACACCATTTACATAACTCCTGTGCTGTGATCTCAGACTTGGTGTTGCCTTCATTGATGGATCCGCCTCTCTTATCAATCTATCTGCTGTACTCAACGTCTCATGAACAGCCATTCTAACAAAATACATCTCATCTTCCACGTGTTTCTCCATCTCTCGCAACACAAGCTCCACCTCAGAAGATATACTCTTTGGATTCAGATACTTCATCAGGAAGTTAAGCATCTGCACAGCCAAAACCCGTTTCTGAGCATTACCCTCCACAACGCCCAACTCCAGAATCCTCAGACCAGATTTCACCAAAAGCCTCGCATACGCCTCGACAATAAAAGCATTGCGCTTAGCAAGAGCGATAACAAGCGCTAGATGAGACTCGGCTTCGCTCGAAGTGGCTTCAAGAGCAACGGCTAAGCTCTGACAAACGCTATTAACCATCTCATTAGAAGCATAACGCCAGTTATCGCAGTCCACAAGCGACTTCAAGCAAAGAGCAGACCCCAAAGCAAGATGCTGCTGATGCTGAGAGTCTAAAGAGAATCAGAGAGCGGCTTACAGAGGGAATGGATCACGTTTCTTTTCTTGTCTTCAGGTGTTGCGGGATCGATCCATATCTAGCTATAGTAGCAACCGCCTTTGAGCAAGCCTGTTGAACACTTGAGGAGCCTCCACAAGAGCTCAACGTCCTTACGATAACAGGCATGATCATATCTACATAAGGAGCAGTTTTAACTCCGTGAGAACGAGCAAGGTCTTCAAAGAGAGAAACCGTGTAGCCACCAGACTCAGAACCAATCTCTTTGGTTTCAGAAACTTGAGTGAATACGTACAAGGTAATAATCTTTTACTCCATTGTCCATTTTCCTTTGCTCTAAATATTTTGTATCTGTCTTTACTTTTGCTATTACTTATACTCTACTCTTCTTCTCAGGCCATGCACGATGCTTCGCGTAGACCAGGTATGCACACCTGATTTAATCTGCATCGTTCTCACTGACTAGAGTAAAAGCCTACCTATTTATATTCTGATCTGGTGTATGTAAAATATGCAGATTATAAGTCTGCACAAGCAGCCGGTGCAGGCGCAGAGGAAGACTAAGCTGTAGAACAACAAGTACCTCGTAGTGATCTTCTTTTGTAACCATTTATTTTAAATTCTGGGAAAATTTTGGTATGTCTCAGTATGAGATTGTGATCTTGTGTACCCAACACCAACTTAAGGTTTTGCCTTATGGCTTGCAATGTTTGGTTCTTCTCAACTTGAAATTTCCCGGTTTAGCTAAAATTGGATTATTGCAAGTGTTGCTTTTATATTAGTCAATGACATTGGTACAAGTTCTTTTGAGAGTAAAAAGACAGATCCACCCATTGACAGAAGAACAATAGAACACACAATCTGAAGCTAACGTAAGTTCTAAGCTTTCTATGTTCATCACTTGTTGCACTTCAAGTAGGAACAAGATGAGGAGGCAGCATCATCATATCATCTTGCAGATGGACCCACATGAAGGAAGCAAACCCCGCAACTACAACAGAGAAGAAACTCAAACCCCATCTCATCACACTCTTCTTGCTCCTGTCCCGTCTTGTTGACTCTGTTACAATCTCTTCTGTCATAACCTTGGCCTCCGAATCCAAATCCAACTTTGGTTTCACACAGATGTCTTCTGTTGGAGTACTAGTACCGGACCTATCATGTATTGGTGATGATGATGAAGAGCTTTCACTGTACTGCCGTAGCTTCTCTCTGTTCTCTAGTAGTACAGTGAATGAATCTTGCGTGAAACCGTGCCTGTTACGTTCTGACCGTCTCTTCTTCCTGTTTCGTCTTGAACTTCTTGGGCGACTGGTCCTAGAGCAAACGGATTCGTTGAACTCAGCGCTTCTCTTCCTCTGATGGAAACAAACCGGCTCCATGTTATCATCTTCAATACCAGAGAACTGAATCTGAAACCAAAGTAGCAGAACACAATAAAACTTCCATAAAGAAGACCACACAAAAAGAGATAGCTTTTAATGTCTTTACCTGATTTCTTGGACTGGTCTCTTGGTAATAGTCATCATAAGTCACCAAAGGAGAGCCTGACACACCATTTACATAACTCCTGTGCTGTGATCTCAGACTTGGTGTTGCCTTCATTGATGGATCCGCCTCTCTTATCAATCTATCTGCTGTACTCAACGTCTCATGAACAGCCATTCTAACAAAATACATCTCATCTTCCACGTGTTTCTCCATCTCTCGCAACACAAGCTCCACCTCAGAAGATATACTCTTTGGATTCAGATACTTCATCAGGAAGTTAAGCATCTGCACAGCCAAAACCCGTTTCTGAGCATTACCCTCCACAACGCCCAACTCCAGAATCCTCAGACCAGATTTCACCAAAAGCCTCGCATACGCCTCGACAATAAAAGCATTGCGCTTAGCAAGAGCGATAACAAGCGCTAGATGAGACTCGGCTTCGCTCGAAGTGGCTTCAAGAGCAACGGCTAAGCTCTGACAAACGCTATTAACCATCTCATTAGAAGCATAACGCCAGTTATCGCAGTCCACAAGCGACTTCAAGCAAAGAGCAGACCCCAAAGCAAGATGCTGCTGATGCTGAGAGTCTAAAGAGAATCAGAGAGCGGCTTACAGAGGGAATGGATCACGTTTCTTTTCTTGTCTTCAGGTGTTGCGGGATCGATCCCGTATCTAGCTATAGTAGCAACCGCCTTTGAGCAAGCCTGTTGAACACTTGAGGAGCCTCCACAAGAGCTCAACGTCCTTACGATAACAGGCATGATCATATCTACATAAGGAGCAGTTTTAACTCCGTGAGAACGAGCAAGGTCTTCAAAGAGAGAAACCGTGTAGCCACCAGACTCAGAACCAATCTCTTTGGTTTCAGAAACTTGAGTGAGAAACACATGTATCACTTTTGCATCCAAATCTTTCACAATGGTTCTCAAGTTGCTCATTGCAGTCTTGTAAGTATCTGGATCTTTGTCAAGATTAGCCAACTCTTGTCTAAACGCTGAACCGAGGTTTCTCCCCATTTTTGTTTCACCTCCTTGAATCCTCTGAAAATAAAAGCCACACAACGAAGTCAATAACAAGCAAGATCTTGACCTTTTTTTGATCATATCATTTGAGTATATACACAACTTATAGAGGTTATCAAATCATCTGAGTATAAGATAGATTCTTTAATCCTAAAAACATTACCGAATACTCAATGATTCTAAACCATATCTTAAAACAGGATATACACAACTTAAGAGATATATAGTACAATCTCATTTGAGTATAATATATAGATTCTTCCATTCTAACAACTACACCTAGATAACTATATTCAATTATTCTAAACCATATCCTAATCAGGAAACTAAAAGAATCAATCTTTCCTTAATAGGATTATACCAAAACTAATGCGGTCCCAAAAATCATAACTTTTCTTTCGTAAACCGAAAGAAAGTATCATTGAGTAAATTGATACTGAAGAAGATTCTTAAAAGTTTGAACCTTTAAACATTACATCTCAATACCATCGAAATGACTGATGAAATGACGAAAAGGGTCTTTTGATTTCGAATCCCAAACGTATATTAATGAATGAAAGAAGAGAACCCAGTAACCCTAATCTTACAAAAAAAAGGGGTATGAACAGAGTTTCGAGTGTCTGCAATAGTAGCAAGGTTCATGAATAGCGAAGAATCAAGAATGTACCAGCGTCTGAGAGAGAAGATGTGACCCAAGAATCTGAAAGTCTCTAGATTCCAAGAGAGATGGATCTTTCTTCTCCTACTTACGATACGACGCGAAGAAAACCAGAAAAAAAAAAGAAGGATGCGACTTTTGTTTTTGAACTTTGAAGCGTTTTGGTGCGATGGGCGCGGGTTTTAATTATGGTAACTCTCCGTATTTGTTGGGTCTTAAGCAAATCTACTCCTTTATTTATCTGTTCTTTAACTTAAATGGTATCTATGTTTTCGAATTATCATTGTACACCCTATGTGATTGGTGTAATTTTGGTTCAAATAAGATCCACCATTTTCAAATTTGCATTCAAGTTCAGAAACTTCTTACTGATATATGTGATTCTTATTTCCTTATTTTTGACAACCATTCCTTTATTTTGGTCCAAATGGCACAATGTGTGGTTTCAATTAGGCAACAATGATTTTCGACTACCATTCCAAAATGCAATCAATTTGCAAAACTTCAGCGAATGGGTTAATGGTGAAAAAATTCATGTTACTGCTGAATTATGTAAAAATGTGTTTGGTCTTGAGAGACCTCTTTGCTGTTTTCCTTAGGCTTAAATGCTGCTTTTTAAGTTGCTAACAATGAGATTCAATAAGAAAAAAGATAAAAACATGATTTGTGATTTCCAGAAAATAGTGACTTGTGCAAGCTAGTGTTGCGAGCCTTGTTAGCATTTTAAAAGCAAGAAGTCAATGATATTACATTAAACTATGTCAAGATAAGATCAATAACAAAAGCTTTAAGTTTAATAAATAGTTAGATAGCTTCATTTTTGATGATGATCCTGCTGTAAGAACATTTAGGTTCTCACATGTCTTTAGCACAACAGTTTGTTTGACTAAAAAAACTGAAAAAAAGACAGTGGACTCTTATCTTGATCCACACCTTGCTTGCACTCTTGTTCCTTCTTTACTTAGGTATTAGCCCCTGAGATCCACAGAAAAAATATAATGAAGCAATGAGAGAACTAGATTACTAAGCTGAACAACGGCTAACTATTTGCCTCTTTTAATAGCGTGCACCAACGACTAACCAATAATCATTAATCAACCATGTTGTAATGATCTCTCACGAGTTCCACTAACCAATCATGTTAAAAATAAAAGCCACTTATCTCAAACAAACGTTAACTAAAATCAGAGAGTTCGTCAGAGTTTTGCTTTTCACAGCTTACCAGTTACCAGGGAGCAGATGAAGTTGCTTTAAACTCAGACTCTAAATTGTCAAGCTCTATGCCACGGTCTCTTGCACATGACTCCATCTGACATATCTTCCCTTTCAGAGTCACTTGTTGCCTCTCCAGCTCAAGAATCTTGTGTTGCATCTCACCAAACTCCTCTTTAAGAGGCATTATTACCTCTCTGTCTAAACCCTTTTGCTCCACCATTTCCTTTAGTTGTCTGTCTTTAAGAGCCACCAGCTTGTTGATCCGTGCCAGAGGCGCTGAGACATCGAAACCGTATTTCCGTAGCTTGGCGAAGGACACTCTGAAGCTGTCTAGTTGGCTCATGGGAACGTCAGGTTCCAGATCTTTAAAGCTTTCCACCAACTTTGAAAAGGTGAACATCATACCAAGGGCACAACCTTCACGGAACGCTTCCCTTTTCCCAACCAATGGGCTGAAATGAGGATTTTGGTGGTGCTCTCTGGAAGACTTCTTTTGTTTCAAGTTCCTTCCAAAGCGATGACTCCTTAGCAAAAGGCAAAACAACTATTTTCATCCTTTGATTGTTGTCAATTTCTTCGCTGCTCTCCTGATGATAATAATAAGCCGCCACCATTATTAACAAATTACTAAGAAAGTAAGTGTGACAATGCTGAAGCAAAAGATAGATTACTCACACTGGTTTCTTCAGTTCCAGACTCTGTTTGTTCCAGTGCTGTCGCAGTTAGAGATGAAACTGATTCAGTTGCTGAAAAAAAAAGAACAGTGGAACTGTTTGAAGAACATGGCAGAAACAACTAAGAGATACAAGCAGCAGTCTCACTGGGGACTGGAGTGTGTTCTACTTCTCCTCGTTTCCTCTGTTTGACCTTTTGTTTCTTATGGAATGTGTAGTTGCAATACAAAAGGGGCGTTTCTCTGCAGCAACGAAGCTGCCAATAGGCTCAAACAAGGAGGTGGTGGTCGGATCATACTCCTCACATCCTCCATGACCCGAGGTTTGAAGCCTGGATGCGGCGCCTATGCAGCGTCAAAAGCAGCTGTAGAAACAATGGTCAAGATCCTTGCGAAAGAGCTCAAAGGAACAGGAATCACTGCAAACTGCGTAGCTTTGGGACCCATCGCCACCGAGATGTTCTTTGAAGGAAAGAGCTCGGAGTTGGTGGAGAAGACAGCCGCAGAGAATCCTTTTGGGAGAGTCGGCGAAGTCAAAGACGTGGTGCCTCTTGTTGGGTTCTTGGCTGGCGAAGGTGGTGAATGGATCAACGGTCAGATAATTCCTGTAAAATCTATGATCTTTAGTGGCTTCCTTGCTGTTCTTTTGAGGCTTACTGATGATATGTTTGCAGATGTGTGTATGGTTAGGTTGTTGGTTATCCCGATGATTATATAACCAGATAATGATTTTGATTTGATGCTCAGTTAGAAAGATAACGTAAATGTAAGAGAGGTCACGCGTATATAACCAGATAATGATTTTGATTTCATAGGGTATAACTGGTCATAACCCACCACAACAGGATGATTGATAATCATACACAAAACAACAACATTACATGTATCAACCCATCAAGAGGTATTAAGGTAATGCACTCCACATTCTTTTATCATCCATTCTTCTTTGCCGACCCTGAACTCAAAGCTAAGTTCGTCTGAAGTCAGGCGTGCTTTGAATTCAAAGATGTATAGATGTTCCGCTAAAGGGCGATACAGTGTGTGGTAACTTGGACTGCACGGGACATCGAGGCTATTCTGTTTGATCCGATGATGTACATACACCCTTTGACCTTTAGCAGCTTCAACCTCATCTTTACTAACCAGCAATATGCAAGCCTTACATATCATTGGTGAACGTGAAGGCCTCTCGTTCAACTTCATTACTAGGGAACCTCCATTAGCTTGATAATTGAAGTAGTTAGGCATTTCTTTACCGGGTAAGATCGTAACAAAATAAGGCGATGTCTGGATGATGACATCTCTGGCTTCTTTATTCAGTTTGAAGCAGTTGGTGAAGTTGAGATCAATCTTTTGATTAAGAAAGGAGCAATCTAGTATCTCCAGAGACTCACAATCTTCTGCGTCTAGCTTTGATATTGAACTTGGAAGCTGTGGGAGTGACAAAAGCTCTTTGCATCCCTTGAGTACAAGACGACTAAGACGAGAGCTTCTCTTGATCCAAGGAGAAATCTCTTTTATTTCTGTGTTGCTCATAACCAAATCTGTCATGATGTCAAGAACATGAGGGAACTCCTTGAGGTTCTCGTTGTACGACAGATGCAAGACAAAAAGATGAGGCCACAACCTGATCGATGAAGGCACTTCTTTAATCGCAGTTCCAGTGAGATGCAAAAATTTGATGTTTGTAGAGATCTCAGGAAAACATTGCATCAAGGAGCAATCAGTGAGATCAAGTGTTGTCAGAGATTTCAAGTTGATGTTGACAGGAAGAACCTCCAGCTTGCGACATTCTTCCAAAATCAAAGATTCTAGTTTATGGAGGTTTCCAATAGAGGCAGGAAGTTCCACAAGACTTGAGCATCTACTAAAATCCAAACGCTTGAGAATAGTGGTGTTTCCGATAGAGGAAGGGACTCCCACTAAACTTGAGCAATCACTAAAATCCAAACGCTCTAGGTTTCTTATGGCATTACCAATAGAAGAGGGAAGCTCCACCAATCTTGAACAACTACGAAGAGACAGAGACTGGAGATTAGTTGCATTCCCAATAGAGGAAGGGAGCTCTACCAAACTTGAACATCCAGCGAGCTCCAACTCTTTGAGATAAATGGCATTCCCAATAGAAAAAGGAAGCTCTACCAAACTTGAACATCCACTGAGATCCAATCTTTTGAGATGAATGGCATTCCCAATAGAAGATGGAATCTCCACTAAACTTGAACATTCACAGAGATTTAATTCCTGTAGACTAGTGGCAGTTGAGAGACTAGAAACATCCTTCAAGTTTTTTGAATCCCACAAATTCACCCACTTGAGATTTCTAAGCGGCTGACAGACAAAATCAATAAGAACACATTTGTTACGTGCTATTAGTCTAGTTTTTTCAAGTTACATAACTTTAAAAATCTGATCAATAATAATGATAAGAACTTGGTTAAAAACATATGATATTATTACGTTACTTACTTTAGTTCCTTCCCACAACTTCTCAAGTTTGCTGTGAGGCATGTTTAGTTCCACGAGGAGCTCTGGCTTGGGAATACAGTGCAAACATGTCAGCGGAAAATAGCTCCAATTTAGTATTGTAAGTTTAGGAGATAAATAGCTTGGTCCACCAAATAGATGAAATGCATCTCCTCCACCAACACTTTCCTGTCCGATTCTTAAGAACTGGAGATTAGACATTCCTTCAAAGGCTCTCTTACTCACATTTATTTCATCTCCATAGAAATTTATGCCAATAACACTTCTACTACCCTGAAAACACAACCAAATATAAGGTAGAGATGATATTGCAGTTTATCAAACAGACTCAATTTGTAACAGACTAATAGCAAAACTTACGGCTGCATCATCAGAAAGTACTTCACAAGTCTCTCTTTCATCGACCAGAAACTGGCGTTGTCCAGGCTCAGTAGACTGTTTACGGACAATATCTCTACCCAGCTGGACTAGCAGATCATGCATATTCACATGCATATTCACAAATACACTTCCAAAAGATATGAGAGACTTCTCAGCTAAGAAGTTAAGCCGTTGCCTCACATCAGGAAATCTCTTTGAAAGATGCTCTACCACTTTCTTCACCCTTTCATGGTTGAAAAAGCAGGCTATATGAAGAAACAAATCTTTATTTTCTTGAGATAATGCGTTATAACCGAACATCAAAATGCTCTCAATTTCTCCATCAAGGCATCTCCTTAGCTGTGGTAGCTCATTCTCCCACTCCCGCTTGGACATTCCACGAAAATGAGATCCCATAACCCTTAGTCCCAAAGGGAGTTTACCGGCAAGAACTGTAACTTCCCATACAAGGTTCTCAAAACCATCTTCAGGGAACTTTTGACGAAAAGCATAGATACAAAACATCTGAATAGCCTCACAATCTGACGGAAAATCAACCTTGTAAATATGACTGATCCCATGTTGCTTCAGAATCTTTCGATCTTGCGTCGTAACGATAATCCGACTTCCATGACCAAACCACCGAGTTTCTTTGGCCATGGCTTCTAGTTGTACTAACCGATCAACATCATCAAGAACAACAAAAACTTTCTTGTCATTCAGTCTTTCTCGTGCAACTCCCAAGTGAGAAATCTTGAGATCCTCCTCCTTCTGGTTGAATAGTTGGGACAAAAACTTTTGCTGCAAATACAATTTCACACTGTAGTCGTCTGAACAAACAGGTGGCGTACACATTGCTTTGACATTCATCAGAAAGACACTGTATTGAAAAGTATGGGATAGTTGATCAAACAGACACCTAGCAATGGTGGTCTTGCCGATCCCAGCCATCCCCCAAATCCCTATCATCCTAACTTCATCCAAATCTGTGTGTACAAACGGCGAAATCTTCTCCAAATGAGCTTCCATCCCAATGAATTCGTCGAAATCTCTTGGCGGTGTGGAGTTAAACAACTTCTTTGCAACCTCAGTGACAACATCTTCGATCATTTTTGCCTCATTATCCCTTATACAACATATTCAAAATATATCAAAGTCAATTTAAATTGTTCAAAGTCAACATTCATATATAGTTTGGAGAGATTTGACGAACCAGTTCTTTGAATGGTAACCAGCGAGTGTGGCCACTTCCGCTAGAGCTTGACTCCATTTCCTAGTAACCTCATTTCTTTTACCTTTACAAGTTTTTTTGAAGACTTTCCCAAAATCACCGGCCTGCTTCTTGACATCACTTGGATCCACTTTATAGAAAACGGGAATCACCGTTTGAGCTAAATCTTCTTTACACTTTAAAATCTCCACTAACTCGTCAAGACACCAAGACGAAGAAGCGTATCTTGTCGAGAGCAACACGATCGCAATTTTTGATCCTTGGATTGCCTTCCTTAGCTCAGGGCCGATAAACTCTCCTCTAGTGATCTCGTTATCGATGAAAAAGTTGATTCCTTTGATCCCAAACTCCTTGAGAAAATGACTGAGAAAGGATTTACGGACATCTTTTCCGTGGAAGCTCGGGAAGACATCGTGTATGCAGTTACGAGGCAAAGTTGACTTGGGAGATGGTGGAGATGATGAAGAACAAGAAGAATCAATTATTTGGTTTTCTTGAATTCTGAACATTCCATAAACAATAGAAAATATTCTACTACACAAAAGCGTAAAGATGGTAGCAGCAACTGTCACAAGGAGAAGGTACAGATCCATTACTACGCTAGGGAGAAGATCTTAGATCACAAGGATTTTTACGAGATAGAAGGTCAAGATCAGATTTTTACGAGATAGAGAGTCAAGATCATAGAACAAACATGGTTTAACACTTCAAAACAAAAAGTCAATGACATTAAATATGTTAAGATCAGATTAAATAACAATATCCTGCTGTAAACCCATTTTAGGTTCTCAAATGTCAGTGGCACAGCAGTTTGTCCGACTAAAAAAACTGAAAAAGACAATGGACTCTGATCATGATCCACACCTTGTCTGCACTCTTGTTTCCTCCTTACTTAGGTTTAGCCCCTGAGATCCACAGAAAGATATACTGAAGCTAAGAGAGATGGTTAAATTATATATATATTTTTTTTTTGAATATAAGAGATGGTGGTTAAAATAGATTACTAAAATTTGAAAAAACAAAGAAGATAGTAAAAGGAGCAGACGAAGTCGGCCAAGCCCTGATGATCTGGGTTACGTTGATTCAATATCTGTCGAGAAAATCGATGGTGTGACAGTAAGTACTCCTTAACCCTTTGAAATCGGTTTCTTTCTGTCTGGTTAATTATATTGTCCTTTCATTGATAAGCAAGTCTCGGTCTTCTTTTGATGTATGTAGGTTACTATTGCAAGAAACGAGCAAGGTGGTAACTCAATCTCCACAGTGGTTTTGCGTGGAAGCACAGATAGTATTTTGGACGACCTTGAAAGAGCTGTTGACGATGGAGTTAATACGTACAAGGTAATAATCTTTTACTCCATTGTCCATTTTCCTTTGCTCTAAATATTTTGTATCTGTCTTTACTTTTGCTATTACTTATACTCTACTCTTCTTCTCAGGCCATGCACGATGCTTCGCGTAGATTAGGTATGCACACCTGATTTAATCTGCATCGTTCTCAGTGATTAGAGAGTAAAAGCCTACATATTTATATTCTTGTCTGGTTGTATGTAAAAACATGCAGATTATAAGTCTGCACAAGCAGCCGGTGCAGGCGCAGAGGAAGACTAAGCGGTAGACAACAAGGACCTCGTAGTGAAACTCTTTTTCTGTAACCATTTAAAAAAAAAAAAAAATTCTGGGAAAATGTTGGTATGTTTCAGTCTGAAATTTCCTGGTTTAGCTAAATTGGATTTTTTCAAGTGCTGTTTTTATATTAGTCAATGACATTGGTACAAGCTCTTTTTGAGAGTAAAAAGACAGATCCACACACCGACTGAAGAACAATAGAACACACAATCTGAAGCTACGTAAGTCCTAAGCTTTCTATGTTCCACCCCTGATGCTTCAAGTAGGAACAAGATGAGGAGGCATCATCATATCATTTCGCAAATTCATCCACATGAAGGAAGCAAGCCCTGCAACTACAATAGAGAAGAACCTCAATCCCCATCCCAACACACTCTTCTTGCTCCTGTCCAATCTTGACTCTGTTTCAGTCTCTTCTTTCTCAATGAGCTTTCACTGGACTGTCGTATCTGCTCTCTGTTCTCTAGTAGTACAGTGAATGAATCCTGTGTGAAACCGTGCCTGTGATGCTCTGACCGTCTCTTCTTCCTGTTTCGTCTTGAACTTCTTGGGCGACTGGTCCTAGAGCAAACGGATTCGTTAAACTCAGAGCTTCTCTTCCTCTGATGGAAACAAACCGGCTCCATGTTATCATCTTCAATACCAGAGAACTGAATCTGAAACCAAAGTAGCAGAACACAATAAAACTTCCATAAAGAAAGAACACACAAGAGAGACAGCTTTTAATGTCTTTACCTGATTTTTCATTTCTTGGACCGGTTTCTTGGTTATAGTCATCACAAGTCACCAAAGGAGAGCCCGACACACCATTTACATAACTCATGTGATGTGATCTCAGACTTGGTGTAGACTTCACTGATGGATCTGCCTCTCTTATCAATCTCTCTGCTGTGCTCAACGTCTCATGAACAGCCATTCTGACGGAATACATCTCATCATCCACGTGTTTCCCCACATCTTCCATGACCCGAGGTTTGAAGCCTGGATTCGGCGTCTATGCAGCGTCAAAAGCAGCTGTTGAAACGATGGTTAAGATTCTTGCGAAAGAGCTCAAAGGAACAGGAATCACTGCGAACTGCGTTGCTCCAGGACCCATCGCCACGAGATGTTCTTCGAAGGAAAGAGCTCCGAGTTGGTGGAGAAGATAGCCGCAGAGAATCCTTTTGGGAGAGTCGGCGAAGTCAAAGACGTGGTGCCTCTCGTTGAGTTCTTGGCTGGGGATGGTGGTGAATGGATCAACGGTCAGATCATTCCTGTTAATGGTGGTTATGTGTAAAAGGATTGGTGTTTAGTAGTAGCCTCCTTGCTGTTCTTTTTGGAGGTTTACGGATGATATGCTAGCAGATGTGTGGTTAGGTTGTTGACTATCCAGATGATTATATAAAACAATAATAACCAGATAATGATTCTGATTTGATGCTCAGTTAGAAAGAAAACCTAAATGTATGAGAGAACTTGTTCCTCGTTTATTCATAGGGTTTGAGTAACTGGTCATAACCCACCACAAAAGGATGATTGATAATCATACACAAAAAAAAAACACAACATTACATGTATCAACCCATCATCGGTAATGCACTCCACATTCTTTTATCATCCATTCTTCTCCTGAGACCCTAAACTCAAAGCAAAGTTCGTCTAACGTCACGTTTAGTTCGAATTCAAAGATGTATAGATGGTCCGTTAAAGGGCGATACAGAGTGTGGGGAAATAAACAGCGGCACGGGACATGGAGGCTTTTCTGTGTGATCCGATAATATACATACACCATTTCTCCTTTAGCAGCTGCAACCTCATCTTCACTAACCAGCAAGATGCAAGCCTTACATATCATTGATGAAGGGAAAGACCTCTCGTTCAACTTTATTACTAGGGAACCTCCATTAGCTTGATAATTGAAGTAGTTAGGCGTTTCTTTACCGGGTAAAATCGTAACTCTATAATTAGTCGATGTGTGGATGATGATGTCTCTAGCTTCTTTATTCAGTTTGAAGCAGTTGCCGAAGTTGAGATCAATCTTTTGATTAAGAAAGGAGCAATCTAGTCTCTCCAGAGACTCACAATCTTCTGCGTCTAGCTTTGATAATGAACTTGGAAGCTGTGGGAGTGATAAGAGCTCTTTGCATCCCTTGAGTACAAGATGACGAAGACGAGAGCTTCTCTTGATCCAAGGAGGAATCTCTTGTATTTCTTTGTTGCTCATGCACAGCTCTGTCATGATGTCAAGAACATGAGGGGACTCCTTGAGGTTCTCGCTGTATGACAGATGCAATTCATCTAGACGAGGCCACAACCTGATCGATGAAGGCACTTCTTTAATCGCAGTTCCAGTGAGATGCATAGATTCAATGTTTGTCGAGATTTCAGGAAAACTTTTCACCAAGGAGCAAGCAGTGAGATCAAGTTCACTCAGAGATTTCAAGTTGATGTTGACTGGAAGAACCTCCAGCTTGCAACATTCTTTCAAAATCAAGTACTCTAGTTTATGGAGGTTTCCAATAGAGGCAGGAAGTTCCACAAGACTTGAGCATCTACTAAAATCCAAACGCGTGAGATTAATGGCGTCTCCAATAGACGAAGGGACTCCCACTAAACATGTGCAATCACTAAAATACAAATCCTTTAGGTTTCCCATGGCATTCCCAATAGAAGAGGGAAGCTCCACTAAACTTGAACAACGTTCAAGAAACAGAAACTGGAGATTAGTTGCATTCCCAATAGAAGATGGAAGCTCCACTAAACTTGAACAACCATGTAGAGACAGAGACTGGAGATTAGTAGCATTCCCAATAGAAGATGGAAGCTCTACCAAACTTGAACATCCTCTGAGATCTAGTTTCTCTAGACTAGTGGCAGTTGAGAGACTAGAAACATCCTTCAAGTTTTTTGAATCCCTCAAATCTACCCACTTGAGATTCATAAGCGGCTGACAGAAAAAAAATCAACAAGAACACATTTGTACATGCGATTAGTATAGTTTTCAAGTTACATAACTGTACAACTCTGATCAATAATAATGATAACTATTTTGTTAAAAACATATGATAGTCTTACGTTACTTACTTTAGTTACTTCCCACAACTTCTCAAGGCTGCTGCCAAGCATGATTAGTTCCACGAGGAGCTCTGGGTTGGGAATACAATGCAAACATGTCATCGGAAAATTCTTCCAATCTAATAATCTAAGTTTACTAGATAAATAGCTTGATCCACCAAATAGACGAAATGTAACTTGTCCACGAGCACGTTCCGGTCCAATTCTTAAGAACTGGAGATTAGACATTCCGTCAAAGGCTCTCTCACTCACACTTATTTTGTTTCCATAAACCTCTAGGCCAATAACACCTCCCTGAAAACATAACCACAAATAAGGCAGAGATGACTGCAGTTAATCAAACAGATTCAGTTTGTAAAGAGACGTACTGCAATAAAACACTAATAGAGCAAAACTTACCGCTGCATCATCAGCCAGTAGTTCACAAGTCTCTCTTTTATCGACCAGAAACTGGCGTTGTCCAGGCTCAGTGGACTGTTTTCGGACAATATCTCTACCCAGCTGGACTAGCAGATCATGCATAATCACACGTATACTTTTCAAAGATATGAGAGATTTATCAGCTAAGACGTTAAGCCGCTGCCTCACAACAGAAAATCTCTTTGAAAGATGCTCTACCACTTTCTCTATCATTCCAAAGTTGAAAAAGCAGGCTATATGAAGAAATAAATCTTTATTTTCATGAGATAGTGCATTATAACAGAACTTCAAAATGCTCTCAATTTCTCCATCAAGGCACATCCTTAGCCCCGGTAGTGCGTTTTCCCACTCCTCCTTTGGCATTCCACGAAAATAAGATCCCATAACCCGTAGTCCCAAAGGGAGTTTACGGGCAAGATATGTAACTTCCCGTACAAGGTACTCAAAACCATCTTCAGGAGACTTTTGGCCAAAAGCATACATACAAAACATCTGAATAGCCTCACAATCTGACGGAAAATCAACCTTGTAAATATGAGTGATCCCATGTGCCTTCAGAATCTTTCGATCTTGCGTGGTAACGATAATCCGACTTCCATGACCAAACCACTGAGTTTCTTTGGCCATGGCTTCTAGTTGCACTAACCCATCAACATCATCAAGAACAACAAGAACTTTCTTGTCATTCAGTCTTTCTTGTGCAACTCCCAAGTGAGAAATCTTGAGATCTTCCTCCTTCTGGTTGGTTAATTGAGACAAAAGCTTTTGCTGCAAATGCAACTTAACGTTGTAGTCATCTGAACAAACCGGTGGTGTATACATTGCCTTGACATTCATCAGAAAGACACTGTATTGAAAAGTATCGGACAGTTGATTGAACAGACACCTAGCAATGGTGGTCTTGCCAATCCCAGCCATCCCCCAAATCCCTATCATCCTCACTTCATCCAAATCTGTGCGTAAAAACGGCGAAATATTCTCCAAATGAGCTTCCATCCCAATGAATTCGTCGAAATCTCTTGGCGGTGTGGAGTTAAAAAACTTCTTTGCAACCTCAGTGGCAACATCTTCGATCATTTTTGCCTCATTATCCCTTATACGACATAAATTCAAAATATATCTCAGTCAATTAAATTGTTCAAAGACTTTCATATATAGTTTGGAAAGATTATGTACAAAGAGGACGAACCAGTTCTTTGAATGGTAACCAGCGAGTGTGGCCACTTCCGCTAGAGCTTGACTCCATTTCCTAGTAACCTCATTTGTTTTACCTTTACATGTTTCTTTAAAGACATTCCCAAACTCACCGGCCTGCTTCTTGACATCACTTGGATCCACTTTATAGAAAACGGGAATCACTGTTTGACCAAACTCTTCCTTACACTTCATGATCTCCACTAACTCGTCAAGACACCACGATGAAGAAGCGTATCTTTTCGAGAGCAACACAATCGCAATTTTTGATCCTTGGATTGCCTTCTTGAGCTCAGGGCCGATGAATTCTCCTCTAGTGATCTTGTTATCGATGAACAGGTTGATTGCTTTGCTCCTACACTCCTTGAGAAGATGGCTGAGAAAGGATTTACGAACATCTTCCCCGTGAAAGCTAGGGAAGACATCGTGTATGCAATAACGAGGCAAAGACGACTTTGGAGATGGGGGAGATGGTGATGAAGGAGAAGAAGCAATTATTCTGTTTTCTTGGACTCTGAACTTTGCATAAACAAAAGAAAAGATTCTACTACACAAAAGCGTAAAGATGGCAGTAGCAACTGTCACAAGGAGATGGGAAAGATCCATTACTACGCTGGAGAGATCTATAGATCACAGAGGTTTTAAGAGATAGAGAGTAATGATTTTACAAAGAGGTTTTGTGTATATAATGAGAAAACGTTGACGTTATTGAGTGAAAATGTTCACACTAGCAAGGGAGAAAACTAAGCTTAATAATGGAAATAAATGTTATCTTTTCATAGAAAATATGTGAACCACAGAGAAAGCTATCATGTAGGTTCCACCATTCTTGCAAGTTGTATAAACCCATGTTCTTGGATATTTCCTGTGATTTGAAATGAAATTTCGTTTTGGTCAATTTGCATTTAGCTTCAGAAAATTCTCTTACTGTCATATGATTTTTATTTCGTTATTTTCATAATCATTTCTTTTATTCTGATGATCCTGCTCTAAGACCATTAAGTTTCACATGCCTTTGGGTAACATCTTGTTTGACTCAAAAGACTGAAAAAAAAGACATTGCACGATGATCTTGATCCGTACCTTGTTTGCACTCTTGTTTCGTCTTACTTGGATTTCGCCCCTGAGATCCACATAAAGAGATACCGAAGCTAAGAAAGATGGTTAAAAATTGTATTACTAAGCTGAAAAACAAAGAATATTGTAGTTAACTACTTTGCTCTTTTAATAGCTTATACCAACGACTAACCAATTATCATTAATCAACTATATGTCACTGATCTCTCCACTAACCAATCATGTTAAACAATAAAAGCCACTTATCTCGTTTAAAACCTTAACTAAAACCAGAGAGCTCATCAGAGTGTTACTTTTCACAGCTTACCAGGGAGCAGATGAAGTTGCTTTAAATTCATACTCGAGACTGTCAAGCACTAAGCCACAATCTCTTGCACATGACTCCATCTGACATATTTTTTGGTAGGCCGCTTCACTCAGCTCTTTTATAGCCTCTTGTTGCCTCTCCAACTCAATAAGCTTGTCTTGCATATCACAAAACTCTTGTTTCAGAGCCATCATCTGTCTGTCTAGACCCTTTTGCGCCTCCATTGTCTTTAGTTGTTTACCTTTGAGAGCCAACAGTTTGCTGATCCGTGCCAAAGGCGCTGAAACATTGAAACCGTGTTTCTCTAGCTTGGCCTTGGCGAAGGTCACTTTGAACTAACGGTCATGTTTGGATTTGGTACTTCACCACCATCATTCCAGCTCAGGATTTTAAAAGACTTGACAACGAAACTCTTCCCATTTCCAAACTCCTTAACAATCACCGATGGTACCCACACATCATCATCCATGACTTTCACTTCCACCATTGTTCCACATCTTAATGTGGACTTCTTAATCAGTACCTTCAAGGAACAGAACAAAACAGAAATATTGAGAAACCACATGTCCTGAAAATAGTTATAAAAAACCAAAAAAAAAACCTTGTTAATTCTTTGTATGACCCATTCTTGTCTTTCCCAAACAAAATGTTGTCTGAGTTGACTTGTCTTTAACTGGAACAGATCTGGTGGTGAGCCGCAGAACCGAAGTAAACCCAAACTACATTCTCATGATTTATCTTTCTTGACAACCACACGGGTCTCCACCACCCACATCTCTGAGACGATGCCCCCACCACACACCGCCGCCGTGAACAGATTTTCCGGCGAAAACGGCCGGATAAATCTCCCGTAAGAGGTTTACTGAGTAGTTGAGTCATCACGGGCCAGCAAAGATACATTCAGCTTTTTGTTTCCACATTGAGGCAGAGCGTCTTCACGAATGAAAGCAATCTTCATAAGAGTAGTCTTCAATCTCATCACCTCTCCTCATTGTACAAACCCTAGAACACTAACAGAGAGAGAGAGTGATGACAAAATCAATATGCTCTGTCTTTCGTATTTTTCATTTTTTGGCGCGATTTAAATTATTATGTTAAAAACACAAATTAGTTAATGGGCCAATAATTCTTGGGCCTGGGCTAACTAATGAAATTTTTGAGTTATAATCTTGTCTGAACGATAAACAGTGGAAAGCAAGCAGCTTTTTAGCCTGGTTATGTCTGATACAGCTAAAGAGCTCAAAGGGACAGGGATCACTGCAAACTGTGTAGCTCCGGGACCCATCGCAACCGAGATGTTCTTTGAAGGAAAGAGCTCGGAGGTTGTGGAGAAGATAGCCGCAGAGAATCCTTTTGGGAGGGTCGGTGAAGTCAAAGACGTGGTGCCTCTTGTTGGGTTCTTGGCTAGCGATGGTGGCGAATGGATCAATGGTCAGATCAATGGTGGATATTTTTAATAGCCTCCTTGCTGTACAATGATGATTGTTTGCAGACAATTGTGACTTGAAGAAACTATGGTTGTGCATCAAATAAAAAGAAGGTATGTTTTATTCATCTTAATAGATAGAATACAAGTCAACACATGTATTCAAATAACAGCAAACTCGTCGACATTCAAATCTCTGCTGTTTTTCTTTTCAAATATCTTATTAAACTTTTTGTCGACACCCACCCAAATCGTTTTTTCATATATCCAACTCATTTTGATTGTGACTGGTTATGTCTATTATAGAGTTGTGTGATTAAAAACTGTCTAGGTCTAAGTATAGACTTATCACACATCTGACTACAGTGTAAGTAACTTGTAATACGTTTCTTTCGTTCATGCATCATATACTTGCGGCTTGCAGCTTGGACCTTTTTCATTGAAAATATTATTTAAAAAGAGCTGATTTCTTTCTTTTTACGGTGGGTGTTGTTACATGTGCATTAGTTCTCATGTGACAGGAGTTTGGACTATATTTGTAATTTTCTTTGTTTTAAATGACGTATAATTCATTTTCAAATCGAAAAACCCCTAAATATCCAATGTTTATCATTTGTCTCTACTCATGTCTTGATGTCTTCAATCTTAATATTATTCAAATGAAAGTTAGTAAAACAGTGTTATGCTTTTATAATATTCCAGTAATCACTATCCAACTTCAAATTCTATGGATAATGGATAGACATTGGTTGATAAACACACGAATAACAGAATCTAACATGGTTGTGGAATATCTCAAGTGCAATCCTCTTCAAGCATCTTATATAATTTTTTAAAATATCAAAGTAGGAGGAGGAATAATCAACTCAAGCTCTTGTATCCAAAAGTCTTGTTCAAAAAGCATATATGATATTTCGGATATTAATCAATAAAAAAACTTAATAAAAAATTCATTTTCATGACACACCAACCCATATTATTTTTTATATAAACAGTAGCCTCTTCTTTTCATTACCCTTCAAAAACAAACATAATGAGTCAACACAACATCCTCGAAGCTCTAAACGTCCGGGTCGTTGGCACAGGCGACCGGATCCTGGTCCTAGCCCACGGGTTCGGCACAGACCAATCAGCATGGCACTTAATCCTCCCTTACTTCACTCCCACGTATAGAGTCGTCCTCTACGACCTAGTCTGCGCCGGCAGCGTCAACCCCGACTACTTCGACTTCAACCGATACACCACCCTCGACCCCTACGTCGACGACCTCCTCAACATCATCGACTCTCTCGGCATCCAAAACTGCGCCTACGTAGGCCACTCCGTCTCGGCCATGATCGGGATCATCGCTTCCATCCGGCGGCCGGAGCTTTTCTCGAAGCTTATCCTCATCGGAGCTTCTCCTAGGTTCCTCAACGACAATGATTACCACGGAGGGTTCGAGGAAGGGGAGATAGAGAAGGTGTTCTCGGCTATGGAAGCTAACTACGAGGCTTGGGTTCAGGGGTTCGCGCCGTTGGCCGTTGGAGCTGATGTTCCTGCGGCGGTTAGAGAGTTTAGCCGGACGTTGTTTAACATGCGTCCGGATATCTCTGTTCGTGTCGAGGACGGTGTTTAATAGTGATCTTAGAGGCGTGCTTGGGTTGGTGAAGGTTCCTTGTTGTGTGATTCAGACGGCGAAGGATGTTTCGGTTCCTGCTTCGGTGGCGGAGTATCTACGTGAGAATCTTGGTGGTGATACGAAGGTGGAGACGCTTAAGACTGAAGGGCATTTGCCGCATCTTAGTGCTCCGGCGCAGCTGGCTCAGTTTCTCAGGCGTGCACTTCCTCGGTGATTTTTAATTTTATTATTATTATATAAGAGAGAAAAAAGTGATTGGAGGAATATGGGACTTGTGGGGTTAGTGGGGTCGACGTGTGTAAGGAAGAGACACTATTTGTGGAGGACAGTTCAAATCTAGGGAGATAAGATTGTTCACTTGACACGTGACAAACGCGTTCTTACTTCACTTTTTTGTTTGGTATCGAGTATGATTAATTTTTTTTTAAAACGAATGTAAAATTTATTCAGTCAAAACTGTGGTACATCGAGTGTAACTGTTTCCTATATATACAAATACTCAAATAATTTGAAACTCCTTCCTCAAACTGTGAGTTCTAATCCGGCTGAGCCCCCAGCCATGCGATCAGCCCATCTTCAAGATAATTGTGCCTTTTCCCTTTGATTGAGAGAAGCTGACAGTCTTGTCTATAAACTTGATTAAGGAAGCCACAGTCTGAGGTTCTTCACTGTGTCTGCAAGAATTCCTTTCTCTCCAGATCGTATGTAAAGTTGCTTGCAAGGTGTATCTGAGAAGATAGGTCTTTGTAGGAGTGAGCCAAGGTTTGCAAATGATCTCAACAAGAGTCTTCCAGTCTGCAGTGTAGCTGTTCTGCATAAAGTCCCCGACAAGTTTCTTCCAGACCTGTTCTGAGTAACATCTTCCAAAAAAGAGATGTGAGCACGTTTCTAGAGTATCACTACAAAGTCTCTTCTAAATATTGAGTTTTCGGTTAATGCTCGATATATTGAAGTTTATACACTTTACTTTATTTGTGACAAAAAAAAAAAAAAAAATACACTTTACTTTAAAAACAAATAATTTAAAATACATTGTACATTTGAATTAACGTATTATAAACTATTTGTAATGGTATATAGGAATCATTCTAATTTTTTAACATTTAGTTTAGTAAAATTTCATATAATGTCTAGATTAGTGGAATTACCATTATAAATCTTCATTCTCTAGAAAAACGGAGACAACAAAAGTTCTAAACGTCTTTGACCAACATCTTCTGTCAGTGCTCGATGAAAATATACATTAAAAGCAGATTTTCATATTTTTGATTTTGTTTTCAAAATCCATGGGTAAACCCCCTTCTAAAATATTGAGTTTTCGGTAAATGCTCTATATACTGAAGTTTATACTCTTTATTTTTTTTAAAAAAATTTCACAACACATTCTAAATTTGAATTAACGTATTCTAAACTATCTTTCATGGTATATAAGAATCATTCTAATTTTTTAATATTTAGTTTAGTAAAATTTCATATACTGCCTAGATTAGTAGAATTACCATTATAAAATCTTTATTCTCTAGAGAAACGAAAGTAACAAAGGTTCTAAACCTCTTTGACCATCATATTATGTCAGTGCTCGAAAAAACTATACATTAAAACTAGATTTTCATATATTTGAATTTTTTTCAAAATCCGTCGATTAATCCCCTTCTAAAATGTTGAGTTTTCGGTAAATGCTCTATATACTAACGTTTATACTCTTTACTTTTGTTTTAAAATTTCAAACACATTATACATTTGAATTAATGTATTATAAACTATATTTCATGGTATATATGAATCATTATATTTTTTTGACGTTTAGTTTAGTAAAATTTCATATATTGTCTAGATTAGTGGTATTACCATTATAAAATCTTCATTCTCTTGAGAAACGGAGACAAAAAACGTTCTAAACCAGTTTGACCATCATAATATGTCAGTCCTCGATGAAACTATACATTAAAACAAGATTTTCATGTTTCTGAATTTTATTCCAAATCTTGTGGATTAACCCCTTCTAAAATATCGAGTTTTTGGTAAATGAACTATATACTGAAGTTTATACTTTTTTACTTTTGTTTTAAAATTTCAAAACACATTATACATTTGAATTAATGTATTATAAACTATCATTCATGATATAAAGGAATAATTCTAATTTTTTAACATTTAGTTTAGTAAAATTTATAGAGTGCCTAGATTAGTGGAATTACCATTATAAAATCTTCATACTCTAGAGAAAATGAGGTAACAAAGGTTCTAAATCTCTTTGAACATCATCTTATGTCAGTGCTCGACAAAACTATACATTAAAACTAGATTTTCATATTTTTGTATTTTTTTTCAAAATCCGTAGGTTAATAACCCCTTCTAAAATATTGAATTTTCGGTAAATGCACTATATATTGAAGTTTATACACTTTACTTTAAAACAAATAATTTAAAACACATTATACTTTTGAATTAACGTATTCTAAACTATCTTTCATGGTATATAAGAATCATTCTAATTTTTTTAACATTTAGTTTAGTAAAATTTCATATACTGTCAAGATTAGTGGAATTACCATTATAAAATCTTCATTCTCTAGAGAAATGGAGGTAACAAAGATTCTAAACCTCTTTGACCAACATCTTCTGTCAGTGCTCGATGAAAATATACACTAAAAGCAGATTTTAATATTTTTGAAATTTTTTCAAAATCCATGGGATAACCCCTTCTAAAATATTGAGTTTTCGGTAAATGCTCTATATACTGAAATTTATACTCTTTAATTTTTTTAAAAAAATTTCACAACCCATTCTACATTTGATTAACGTATTCTAAACTATCTTTAGTTTAGTAAAATTTCATATAGTGCCTAGATTAGTGGAATTACCATTATAAAATCTTCATTCTCTAGAGAAACGGAGGTAACAAAGGTTCTAAAGCTCTCTGACCATCATCTTATGTCAGTGCTCGACGAAAATATACATTAAAACTAGATTTTCATATTTTTAAATTTTTTTTTCAAAATCCGTGGGTTTATCTCTTTACTTTTGTTTAAAATTTTCAAAAAATATTCTACATTTGAATTAATGTATTGTAAACTCTTTTTCATGGTATATAGGAATCATTTTAATTTTTTAACATTAGTTTAGTAAAATTTCATATACTGCCTAGATTAGTGGAATTACCAGTATAAAATCTTCATTCTCTTGAGAAACGGAGACAACAAACGTTCCAAACCTATTTTGACCATCATCTTATGTCAGTGCTCGATGAAACTATACATTAAAACCAGTTTTTCATGTTTCTGAATTTTATTCAAAATCCGTGGGCTAACCCTTCTAAAATATTGAGATTTCGGTAAATGCTCTATATACTGAAGTTTATACTCTTTACATTTGTTTTAAAAATTAAAAACACATTCTACACTTGAATTAACGTATTCTAAACTATCTTTCATGAAATATAGGAATCATTATAACTTTTTAACATTTAGTTTAGTAAAATTGCATATACTGTCTAAATTAGTGGAATTACCATTATAAATCTTCATTTTCTAGAGAAATGGAGGCAACAAAGGTTCCAAACCTCTTTTACCTTCATCTTATGTCAGTGCTCGATGAAACTATACATTAAAACCAGATTTTCATATTTTTGAATTTTTTTCAAAATCCGTGGGTTAACTCATTCTAAAATATTGAGTTTTCGGTAAATGCTCGATATACTAAAGTTTATACTCTTTACTTTTGTTTTAAAATTTAAAAACACATTCTACTCTTGAATTAACGTATTCTAAACTCTCTTTCATGAAATATAGGAATCATTATAATTTTTTAACATTTAGTTTAGTAAAATTTCATATACTGCCTAAATTAGTGGAATTACCTTTATAAAATCTTCATTTTCTAGAGAAATGGAGGCAACGAAGGTTCCAAACCTTTTTGACCATCATCTTATATCAGTGCTCGATGAAACTATACATTAAAACCAGATTTTCATATTTTTGATTTTATTTTCAAAATCCGTGGGTTAACCCCTTCTAAAATATTGAGTTTTCGGTAAATGCTCTATATACTGAAGTTTATACTCTTTACTTTTGTTTTAAAATTTAAAAACACATTCTACACTTGAATTAACGTATTCTAAACTCTCTTTCATGAAATATAGGAATCATTATAACTTTTTAACATTTAGTTTAGTAAAATTTCATATACTCCCTAAACTAGTGGAATTACCATTATAAATCTTCATTTTCTAGAGAAATGGAGGCAACAAAGGTTCCAAACCTCTTTTACCTTCATCTTATGTCAGTGCTCGATGAAACTATACATTAAAATCAGATTTTCATATTTTTTGATTTTTTTTTCAAAATCCGAGGGTTAACCCCTTCTAAAATATTGAGTTTTCGGTAAATGCTCGATATACTGAAGTTTATACTCTTTAATTTTGTTTTAAAATTTAAAAACACATTCTACACTTGAATTAACGTATTCTAAACTCTCTTTCATGAAATATAGGAATCATTATAATTTTTTAACATTTAGTTTAGTAAAATTTCATATACTGCCTAAATTAGTGGAATTACCTTTATGAAATCTTCATTTTCTAGAGAAATGGAGGCAACAAAGATTCCAAACCTCTTTGACCATCATCTTATGTCAGTGCTCGATGAAACTATACATTGAAACCAGATTTTCATACCTTCTAAAATATTGAGTTTTCGGTAAATACTCGATATACTGAAGTTTATACTCTTTACTTTTGTTTTTAAATTTAAAAACACATTCTACTGTTGAATTAACGTATTCTAAACTCTCTTTCATGAAATATAGGAATCATTATAATTTTTTAACATTTAGTTTAGTAAAATTTCATATACTGCCTAAATTAGTGGAATTACCATTATAAAATCTTCATTTTCTAGAGAAATGGAGGCAACAAAGATTCCAAACCTCTTTGACCATCATCTTATGTCAGTGCTCGATAAAACTATATATTAAAACCAGATATTCATATTTTTGAATTTTTTTTTTTCAAAATCCGTGGGTTAACCCCTTCTAAAATATTGAGTTTTCGGTAAATGCTCTATATACTGAAGTTTATACTCTTTACTTTTGTTTTAAAATTAAAAAACACATTCTACATTTGAATTAACGTATTCTAAACTCTCTTTCATGAAATATAGGAATCATTATAATTTTTTAACATTTATTTTAGTTAAATTTCATATACTACCTAAAGTAGTGGAATCACCTTTATAAAATCTTCATTTTATAGAGAAATAGAGGCAACAAAGGTTCCAAACCTCTTTGACCATCATCTTATTTCAGTGCTCAATGAAACTATATATTAAAACCAGATATTCATATTTTTGATTTTTTTCAAAACTGTGGGTTAACCCTTCTAAAATATTGAGTTTTCGTAAATGCTCTATATACTGAAGTTTTACTCTTTACTTTTGTTTTAAATTTAAAACACATTCTACATTTGAATTAACATATTCTAAACTCTCCTTCATGATATATAGGAATGATTATAACTTTTAACATTTAGTTTAGTATAATTTCCTATACTGTATAAATTAGTTGAATTGCCGTTATAAAATCTTCATTTTCTAGAGAAATGGAGGCAACAAATATTCCAAACCTCTTTGACCATCATCTTATGTCAGTGCTCGATGAAACTATACATTAAAACCAGATTTTCATTTTTTTAATTTTTTTCAAAATCCCTTCTAAAAATTGAGTTATCGGTAAATGCTCTATATACTGAAGTTTATACTCTTTACTTTTGTTTTAAAATTTAAAACACATTCTACATTTGAATTAACGATTCTAAACTCTCTTTCATGAAATATAGGAATCATTATAATTTTTTAACATTTATTTTAGTTAAATTTCATATACTACCTAAAGTAGTGGAATCACCTTTATAAAATCTTCATTTTATAGAGAAATAGAGGCAACAAAGGTTCCAAACCTCTTTGACCATCATCTTATTTCAGTGCTCAATGAAACTATATATTAAAACCAGATATTCATATTTTTGATTTTTTTTTCAAAATCCGTGGGTTAACCCCTTTCTAAAATATTGAGTTTTCGGTAAATGCTCTATATACTGAAGTTTTACTCTTTACTTTTATTTTAAAATTTAAAAACACATTCTACATTTGAATTAACATATTCTAAACTCTCCTTCATGATATATAGGAATGATTATAACTTTTTAACATTTAGTTTAGTATAATTTCCTATACTGTATAAATTAGTTGAATTGCCGTTATAAAATCTTCATTTTCTAGAGAAATGGAGGCAACAAATATTCCAAACCTCTTTGACCATCATCTTATGTCAGTGCTCGATGAAACTATACATTAAAACCAGATTTTCATTTTTTTAATTTTTTTTTCAAAATCCCTTCTAAAAAATTGAGTTATCGGTAAATGCTCTATATACTGAAGTTTATACTCTTTACTTTTGTTTTAATATTTAAAAACACATTCTACATTTGAGTTAACGTATTCTAAACTCTCTTTCATGAAATATAGGAATCATTATAATTTTTTAACATTTTGTTTAGTAAAATTTCATATACTGCCTATATTAGTGGAATTACCTTTATAAAATCTTCATTTTCTAGAGAAATGGAGGCAACAAAGGTTTCAAACCTCTTTGACCATCATCTTATGTCAGTGCTCAATGAAACTATACAATAAAACTAGATTTTCATTTTTTTGAATTTTTTTCAAAATCTGTGGGTTAATCCCTTCTAAAATATTGAGTTTTCGGTAAATGCTCTATATACTGAAGTTTATTCTCTTTACTTTTGTTTTAAAAATTAAAAACACATTCTACACTTGAATTAACGTATTCTAAACTCTCTTTCATGAAATATAGGAATCAATCTAATTTTTAACATTTAGTTTAGTAAAATTTCATATCTTGCCTAAATTAATTGGAATTACCATTATAAAATCTTCATTTTCTAGAGAAATGGAGGCAACAAAGATTCCAAACCTCTTTGACCATCATCTTATGTCAGTGCTCGATGAAACTATACATTAAAACCAGATTTTCATATTTTTAAATTTTTTCAAAATCCGTGGGTTAACCCCTTCTAAAATATTGAGTTTTCGGTAAATGCTCGATATACTGAAGTTTATACTCTTTACTTTTGTTTTAATATTTAAAAACACATTCTACACTTGAATTAACATATTCTAAACTCTCTTTCATGAAATATAGGAATCATTATAATTTTTTAACATTTAGTTTAGTAAAATTTCATTTACTGCCTAAATTAGTGGAATTACCATTATAAAATCTTCATTTTCTAGAGAAATGGAGGAAACAAAGATTCCAAACCTCTTTTACCATCATCTTATGTCAGTGCTCGATGAAACTATACATTAAAACCAGATTTTCATTTTCTTATTTTTTTTTTCAAAATCCGTGAATTAACCCCTTCTAAAATATTGAGTTTTCGGTAAATGCTCTATATACTGAAGTTTATACTCTTTACTTTTGTTTTAAAATTTAAATACACATTCTACACTTGAATTAACGTATTCTAAACTCTCTTTCATGAAATATAGGAATCATTATAACTTTTTAACATTTAGTTTAGTAAAATTTCATATACTGCCTAAATTAGTGGAATTACCATTATAAATCTTCATTTTCTAGAGAAATGGAGGCAACAAAGGTTCCAAACCTCTTTTACCTTCATCTTATGTCAGTGCTCGATGAACTTATACATTAAAACGATATTTTCATATTTTTGAATTTTTTTCAAAATCCGTGGGTTAACCCCCCTTCTAAAATATTGAGTTTTCGGTAAATGCTCGATATACTGAAGTTTATACTCTTCACTTTTGTTTTAAAAATTAAAAACACATTCTACACTTGAATTAACATATTCTAAACTCTCTTTCATGAAATATAGGAATCATTATAATTTAACATTTAGTTTAGTAAAATTTCATATACTGCCTAAATTAGTAAAATTACCATTATAAATCTTCATTTTCTAGAAATGGAGGCAACAAAGGTTCAAACCTCTTTTACCTTCATCTTATGTCAGTGCTCGATGAAACTATACATTAAAACCGATTTTCATATTTTTGAATTTTTTTCAAAATCTGTGGGTTAACCCTTCTAAAATATTGAGTTTTCGGTAAATGCTCGATATACTAAAGTTTATACTCTTTACTTTTGTTTTAAAATTTAAAAACACATTCTACTCTTGAATTAACGTATTCTAAACTCTCTTTCATGAAATATAGGAATCATTATAATTTTTTAACATTTAGTTTAGTAAAATTTCATATCTTGCCTAAATTAGTGGAATTACCTTTATAAATCTTCATTTTCTAGAGAAATGCAGGCAACAAAGGTTCCAAACCTCTTTGAGCATCATCTTATGTCAGTGCTCAATGAAACTATACAATAAAACTAGATTTTCATTTTTTGAATTTTTTCAAAACTGGGTTAACCCCTTCTAAAATATTGAGTTTTCGGTAAATGCTCTATATACTGAAGTTTATTCTCTTTACTTTTGTTTTAAAAATTAAAAACACATTCTACACTTGAATTAACGTATTCTAAACTCTCTTTCATGAAATATAGGAATCAATCTAATTTTTTAACATTTAGTTTAGTAAAATTTCATATACTGCCTAAATTAGTGGAATTACCATTATAAAATCTTCATTTTCTAGAGAAATGGAGGCAACAAAGATTCCAAACCTCTTTGACCATCATCTTATGTCAGTGCTCGATGAAACTATACATTAAAACCAGATTTTCATATTTTTGAATTTTTCAAAATCCGTGGGTTAACCCCTTCTAAAATATTGAGTTTTCGGTAAATGCTCGATATACTGAAGTTTATACTCTTTACTTTTGTTTTAATATTTAAAAACACATTCTACACTTGAATTAACATATTCTAAACTCTCTTTCATGAAATATAGGAATCATTATAATTTTTAACATTTAGTTTAGTAAAATTTCATTTACTGCCTAAATTAGTGGAATTACCATTATAAAATCTTCATTTTCTAGAGAAATGGAGGAAACAAAGATTCCAAACCTCTTTTACCATCATCTTATGTCAGTGCTCGATGAAACTATACATTAAAACCAGATTTTCATTTTCTTATTTTTTTTTCAAAATCCGTGAATTAACCCCTTCTAAAATATTGAGTTTTCGGTAAATGCTCTATATACTGAAGTTTATACTCTTTACTTTTGTTTTAAAATTTAAATACACATTCTACACTTGAATTAACGTATTCTAAACTCTCTTTCATGAAATATAGGAATCATTATAACTTTTTAACATTTAGTTTAGTAAAATTTCATATACTGCCTAAATTAGTGGAATTACCATTATAAATCTTCATTTTCTAGAGAAATGGAGGCAACAAAGGTTCCAAACCTCTTTTACCTTCATCTTATGTCAGTGCTCGATGAACTTATACATTAAAACGATATTTTCATATTTTTGAATTTTTTCAAAACTGGGTTAACCCTTCTAAAATATTGAGTTTTCGGTAAATGCTCGATATACTGAAGTTTATACTCTTCACTTTTGTTTTAAAAATTAAAAACACATTCTACACTTGAATTAACGTATTCTAAACTATCTTTCATGAAATATAGGAATCATTATAACTTTTTAACATTTAGTTTAGTAAAATTGCATATACTGCCTAAATTAGTGGAATTACCATTATAAATCTTCATTTTCTAGAGAAATGGAGGCAACAAAGGTTCCAAACCTCTTTTACCTTCATCTTATGTCAGTGCTCGATGAAACTATACATTAAAACCCGATTTTCATATTTTTGAATTTTTTTCAAAATCTGTGGGTTAACCCTTCTAAAATATTGAGTTTTCGTAAATGCTCGATATACTAAAGTTTATACTCTTTACTTTTGTTTTAAAATTTAAAACACATTCTACTCTTGAATTAACGATTCTAAACTCTCTTTCATGAAATATAGGAATCATTATAATTTTTAACATTTAGTTTAGTAAAATTTCATATACTGCCTAAATTAGTGGAATTACCTTTATAAAATCTTCATTTTCTAGAGAAATGCAGGCAACAAAGGTTCCAAACCTCTTTGAGCATCATCTTATGTCAGTGCTCGATGAAACTATACATTAAAACAAGATTTTTATATTTTTTGATTTTTTTTTCAAAATCCGTGGGTTAACCCCTTTTAAAATATTGAGTTTTAGGTAAATGCTTTCGATATACTGAAGTTTATACTCTTTACTTTCGTTTTAAAATTTAAAACACATTCTACACTTGAATTAGCGTATTCTAAACTCTCTTTCATGAAATATAGGAATCATTATAACTTTTAACATTTAGTTTAGTAAAATTTCATATCTTGCCTAAACTAGTGGAATTACCATTATAAATCTTCATTTTCTAGAGAAATGGAGGGGACAAAGGTTCCAAACCTCTTTTACCTTCATCTTATGTCAGTGCTCGATGAAACTATACATTAAAACCAGATTTTTATATTTTTTGATTTTTTTTCAAAATCCGAGGGTTAACCCCTTCTAAAATATTGAGTTTTCGGTAAATGCTCGATATACTGAAGTTTATTCTCTTTACTTTTGTTTTAAAATTTAAAAACACATTCTACATTTGAATTAACGTATTCTAAACTCTCTTTCATGAAATATAGGAATCATTATAACTTTTTAACATTTAGTTTAGTAAAATCTCATATACTGCCTAAATTAGTGTAATTACCATTATAAATCTTTATTTTCTAGAGAAATGGAGGCAACAAAGGTTTCAAATCTCTTTTACCTTCATCTTATGTCAGTGCTCGATGAAATTATACATTAAAACGATATTTTCATATTTTTGAATTTTTTTCAAAATCCGTGGGTTAACCCCCTTCTAAAATATTGAGTTTTCGGTAAATGCTCGATATACTGAATTTTATACTCTTTACTTTTGTTTTAAAATTTAAAAACACATTCTACACTTGAATTAACGTATTCTAAACTCTCTTTCATGAAATATAGGAATCATTATAACTTTTTAACATTTAGTTTAGTAAAATTTCATATACTGCCTAAATTAGTGGAATTACCATTATAAATCTTCATTTTCTAGAGAAATGGAGGCAACAAAGGTTCCAAACCTCTTTTACCTTCATCTTATGTCACTGCTCGATGAAACTATTCATTAAAACCATATTTTCATATTTTTGAATTTTTTTCCAAAATCCGTGGGTTAACCCGTTCTAAAATATTGAGTTTTCGGTAAATGCTCGATATATTGAAGTTTATACTCTTTACTTTTGTTTTAATATTTAAAAACACATTCTACACTTGAATTAACGTATTCTAAACTCTCTTTCATGAAATATAGGAATCATTATAATTTTTAACATTTAGTTTAGTAAAATTTCATATACTGCCTAAATTAGTGGAATTACCATTATAAATCTTCATTTTCTAGAGAAATGGAGGAAACAAAGATTCCAAACCTCTTTTACCATCATCTTATGTCAGTGCTCGATGAAACTATACATTAAATCCAGATTTTCATTTTTTTTATTTTTTTTCAAAATCCGTGGGTTAACCCTTCTAAAATATTGAGTTTTCGGTAAATGCTCTATATACTGATGTTTATACTCTTTACTTTTGTTTTAAAATTAAAAAAACATATTCTACACATGAATTAACGTATTCTAAACTCTCTTTCATGAAATATAGGTATCATTATAATTTTTTAACATTTAGTTTAGTAAAATTTCATATACTGCCTAAATTAGTGGAATTACCATTATAAATCTTCATTTTCTAGAGAAATGGAGGAAACAAAGATTCCAAACCTCTTTTACCATCATCTTATGTCAGTGCTCGATGAAACTATACATTAAATCCAGATTTTCATTTTTTTTATTTTTTTTCAAAATCCGTGGGTTAACCCTTCTAAAATATTGAGTTTTCGGTAAATGCTCTATATACTGATGTTTATACTCTTTACTTTTGTTTTAAAATTAAAAAAACATATTCTACACATGAATTAACGTATTCTAAACTCTCTTTCATGAAATATAGGTATCATTATAATTTTTTAACATTTAGTTTAGTAAAATTTCATATACTGCCTAAATTAGTGGAATTACCATTATAAATCTTCATTTTCTAGAGAAATGGAGGCAACAAAGATTCCAAACCTCTTTGACCATCATCTTATGTCAGTGCTCGATGAAACTATACATTAAAACCAGATTTTCAATTTTTTTAATTTTTTCCAAAATCTGTGGGTTAACCCCTTCTAAAATATTGAGTTTTCGGTAAATGCTCTATATACTGAAGTTTATACTCTTTACTTTTGTTTTAAAAATTAAAAACACATTCTACACTTGAATTAACGTATTCTAAACTCTCTTTCATGAAATATAGGAATCATTATAACTTTTTAACATTTAGTTTAGTAAAATTTCATATACTGCCTAAATTAGTGGAATTACCATTATAAATCTTCATTTTCTAGAGAAATGGAGGCAACAAAGGTTCCAAACCTCTTTTACCTTCATCTTATGTCAGTGCTCGATGAAACTATACATTAAAACCAGATTTTCATATTTTTGATTTTTTTCAAAATCCGTGGGTTAACCCCTTCTAAAATATTGAGTTTTCGGTAAATGCTCGATATACTAAAGTTTATACTCTTTACTTTTGTTTTAAAATTTAAAAACACATTCCACTCTTGAATTAACGTATTCTAAACTTTCTTTCATGAAATATAGGAATCTTTATAATTTTTTAACATTTAGTTTAGTAAAATTTCATATACTGCCTAAATTAGTGGAATTACCTTTATAAAATCTTCATTTTCTAGAGAAATGGAGGCAACAAAGGTTCCAAACCTCTTTGACCATCATCTTATATCAGTGCTCGATGAAACTATACATTAAAACCAGATTTTCATATTTTTTTTTCAAAATCCGTGGGTTAACACCCCCTCTAAAATATTGAGTTTTCGGTAAATGCTCGATATACTGAAGTTTATACTCTTTACTTTTGTTTTAAAATTTAAAACACATTCTACACTTGAATTAGCGTATTCTAAACTCTCTTCATGAAATTTAAATCATTATAATTTTTAACATTTAGTTTAGTAAAATTTCATATCTGCCTAAATTAGTGGAAATACCATTATATAATCTTCATTTTCTAGAGAAATGGAGGCAACAAAGATTCCAAACCTCTTTATCCATCATCTTATGTTAGTGCTCGATGAAACTATACATTAAAACCAGATTTTCATATTTTTTAATTTTTTCAAAATCCGTGGGTTAACCCCTTCTAAAATATTGAGTTTTCGGTAAATGCTCTATATACTGAAGTTTATACTCTTTACTTTTGTTTTAAATTAAAAAACACACTCTACACTTGAATTAACGTATTCTAAACTCTCTTTCATGAAATATAGGAATCATTATAACTTTTTAACATTTAGTTTAGTAAAATTTCATATACTACCTAAATTAGTGGAATTACCATTATAAATATTCATATTCTAGAGAAATGGAGGCAACAAAGGTTCAAACCTCTTTTACCTTCATCTTATGCAGTGCTTTCGATGAAACTATACATTAAAACAGATTTTCATATTTTTGATTTTTTTCAAAATCCGTGGGTTAACCCTTCTAAAATATTGAGTTTTAGGTAAATGCTCTATATCTTGAAGTTTATACTCTTTACTTTTGTTTTAAAATTAAAAACACATTCTACATGAATTAACGTATTCTAAACTCTCTTTCATGAAATATAGGAATCATTATAATTTTTAACATTTAGTTTAGTAAAATTTCATATCTTGCCTAAATTAGTGGAATTACCATTATAAAATCTTCATTTTCTAGAGAATGGAGGCAACAAAGATTCCAAACCTCTTTTACCATCATCTTATGTCAGTGCTCATGAAACTATACATTAAAACCAGATTTTCATTTTCTTATTTTTTTTTTTCAAAATCCGTGGGTTAACCCTTAAAATATTGAGTTTTAGGTAAATGCTCTATATCTTGAAGTTTATACTCTTTACTTTTGTTTTAAAATTAAAAACACATTCTACATTTGAATTAACGTATTCTAAACTCTCTTTCATGAAATATAGGAATCATTATAACTTTTTAACATTTAGTTTAGTAAAATTTCATATACTGCCTAAATTAGTGGAATTACCATTATAAATCTTCATTTTCTAGAGAATGGAGGCAACAAAGGTTCCAAACCTCTTTTACCTTCATCTTATGTCAGTGCTTTCGATGAAACTATACATTAAAACGATATTTTCATATTTTTGAATTTTTTTCAAAATCCGTGGGTTAACCCCCCTTCTAAAATATTGAGTTTTCGGTAAATGCTCGATATACTGAAGTTTATACTCTTCACTTTTGTTTTAAAAATTAAAAACACATTCTACACTTGAATTAACGTATTCTAAACTATCTTTCATGAAATATAGGAATCATTATAACTTTTTAACATTTAGTTTAGTAAAATTGCATATACTGCCTAAATTAGTGGAATTACCATTATAAATCTTCATTTTCTAGAGAAATGGAGGCAACAAAGGTTCCAAACCTCTTTTACCTTCATCTTATGTCAGTGCTCGATGAAACTATACATTAAAACCAGATTTTCATATTTTTGAATTTTTTTCAAAATCCGTGGGTTAACTCCTTCTAAAATATTGAGTTTTCGGTAAATGCTCGATATACTAAAGTTTATACTCTTTACTTTTGTTTTAAAATTTAAAAACACATTCTACTCTTGAATTAACGTATTCTAAACTTTCTTTCATGAAATATAGGAATCATTATAATTTTTTAACATTTAGTTTAGTAAAATTTCATATACTGCCTAAATTAGTGGAATTACCTTTATAAAATCTTCATTTTCTAGAGAAATGGAGGCAACAAAGGTTCCAAACCTCTTTGACCATAATCTTATATCAGTGCTCGATGAAACTATACATTAAAACCAGATTTTCATATTTTTTTTTTTTTCAAAATCCGTGGGTTAACATCCCTTCTAAAATATTGAGTTTTCGGTAAATGCTCGATATACTGAAGTTTATACTCTTTACTTTTGTTTTAAAATTTAAAAACACATTCTACACTTGAATTAACGTATTCTAAACTCTCTTTCATGAAATTTAACATCATTATAATTTATTAACATTTAGTTTAGTAAAATTTCATATACTGCCTAAATTAGTGGAAATACCATTATAAAATCTTCATTTTCTAGAGAAATGGAGGCAACAAAGATTCCAAACCTCTTTATCCATCATCTTATGTTAGTGCTCGATGAAACTATACATTAAAACCAGATTTTCATATTTTTTAATTTTTTCAAAATCCGTGGGTTAATAACCCCTTCTAAAATATTGAGTTTTAAAATTAAATGCTCTATATACTGAAGTTTATACTCTTTACTTTTGTTTTAAAATTAAAAAACACACTCTACACTTGAATTAACGTATTCTAAACTCTCTTTCATGAAATATAGGAATCATTATAACTTTTTAACATTTAGTTTAGTAAAATTTCATATACTGCCTAAATTAGTGGAATTACCATTATAAATATTCATATTCTAGAAATGGAGGCAACAAAGGTTCAAACCTCTTTTACCTTCATCTTATGCAGTGCTCGATGAAACTATACATTAAAACAGATTTTCATATTTTTGATTTTTTTCAAAATCTGTGGGTTAACCCCTTCTAAAATATTGAGTTTTCGGTAAATGCTCTATATACTGAAGTTTATACTCTTTACTTTTGTTTTAAAATTAAAAAAAATACATTCTACACATGAATTAACGTATTCTAAACTCTCTTTCATGAAATATAGGTATCATTATAATTTTTTAACATTTAAGTAAGTAAAAATTCATATACTGCCTAAATTAGTGAAATTACCATTATAAAATCTTCATTTTCTAGAGAAATGGAGGAAACAAAGATTCCAAACCTCTTTTACCATCATCTTATGTCAGTGCTCGATGAAACTATACATTTAAACCAGATTTTCTTTTTTTTTTTTTTTTTTCAAAATCCGTGGGTTAACCCCTTCTAAAATATTGAGTTTTCGGTAAATGCTCTATATACTGAAGTTTAAACTCTTTACTTTTGTTTTAAAATTTAAAAACACATTCTACATTTGAGTTAACGTATTCTAAACTCTCTTTCATGAAATATAGGAATCATTATAACTTTTTAACATTTAGTTTAGTAAAATTTCATATACTGCCTAAATTAGTGGAATTACCATTATAAATCTTCATTTTCTAGAGAAATGGAGGCAACAAAGGTTCCAAACCTCTTTTACCATCATCTTATGTCAGTGCTCGATGAAACTATACATTAAAACCAGATTTTCATATTTTTGAATTTTTTTCAAAATCTGTGGGTTAACCCCTTCTAAAATATTGAGTTTTCGGTAAATGCTCGATATACTGAAGTTTATTCTCTTTACTTTTGTTTTAAAATTTAAAAACACATTCTACATTTGAATTAACGTATTCTAAACTCTCTTTCATGAAATATAGGAATCATTATAACTTTTTAACATTTAGTTTAGTAAAATTTCATATACTGCCTAAATTAGTGGAATTACCATTATAAAATCTTCATTTTCTAGAGAATGGAGGCAACAAAGGTTCCAAACCTCTTTTACCTTCATCTTATGTCAGTGCTTTCGATGAAACTATACATTAAAACCAGATTTTCATATTTTTGATTTTTTTCAAAATCATTGGGTTAACCCCTTAAAATATTGAGTTTTAATTAAATGCTCTATATACTGAAGTTTATACTCTTTACTTTTGTTTTAAAATTTAAAAACACATTCCACTCTTGAATTAACGTATTCTAAACTTTCTTTCATGAAATATAGGAATCTTTATAATTTTTTAACATTTAGTTTAGTAAAATTTCATATACTGCCTAAATTAGTGGAATTACCTTTATAAAATCTTCATTTTCTAGAAATGGAGGAAACAAAGATTCAAACCTCTTTGACCATCACCTTATATCAGTGCTCGATGAAACTATACATTAAAACCAGATTTTCATATTTTTTTATTTTTTTTCAAAATCCGTGGGTTAACACCCCTTCTAAAATATTGAGTTTTCGGTAAATGCTCTATATACTGAAGTTTATACTCTTTACTTTTGTTTTAAAATTTAAAAACACATTCTACACTTGAATTAACGTATTCTAAACTCTCTTTCATGAAATTTAACATCATTATAATTTTTTAACATTTAGTTTAGTAAAATTTCATATACTGCCTAAATTAGTGGAAATACCATTATATAATCTTCATTTTCTAGAGAAATGGAGGCAACAAAGATTCCAAACCTCTTTATCCATCATCTTATGTTAGTGCTCGATGAAACTATACATTAAAACCAGATTTTCATATTTTTTAATTTTTTCAAAATCCGTGGGTTAACCCCTTCTAAAATATTGAGTTTTCGGTAAATGCTCTATATACTGAAGTTTATACTCTTTACTTTTGTTTTAAAATTAAAAACACATTCTACACTTGAATTAACGTATTCTAAACTCTCTTTCATGAAATATAGGAATCATTATAACTTTTTAACATTTAGTTTAGTAAAATTTCATATACTACCTAAATTAGTGGAATTACCATTATAAATATTCATATTCTAGAGAAATGGAGGCAACAAAGGTTCCAAACCTCTTTTACCTTCATCTTATGCAGTGCTCGATGAAACTATACATTAAAAACAGATTTTCATATTTTTGATTTTTTTTCAAAATCCGTGGGTCCCTTCTAAAATATTGAGTTTTCGGTAAATGCTCTATATACTGAAGTTTATACTCTTTACTTTTGTTTTAAAATTAAAAAAACACATTCTACATTTGAATTAGCGTATTCTAAACTCTCTTTCATGAAATATAGGTATCATTATAATTTTTAACATTTAGTTTAGTAAAATTTCATATAACGCCTAAATTAGTGAAATTACCATTATAAATCTTCATTTTCTAGAGAAATGGAGGAACAAAGATTCAAACCTCTTTTACCATCATCTTATGTCAGTGCTTTCGATGAAACTATACATTTAAACCAGATTTTCATATTTTTTATTTTTTTCAAAATCCGTGGGTTAACCCTTAAAATATTGAGTTTTAGGTAAATGCTCTATATACTGAAGTTTATACTCTTTACTTTTGTTTTAAAATTAAAAACACATTCTACACTTGAGTTAACGTATTCTAAACTCTCTTTCATGAAATATAGGAATCATTATAATTTTTAACATTTAGTTTAGTAAAATTTCATATCTTGCCTAAATTAGTGGAATTACCTTTATAAATCTTCATTTTCTAGAAATGGAGGCAACAAAGGTTCAAACCTCTTTGACCATCATCTTATGTCAGTGCTTTCGATGAAACTATACATTAAATCCAGATTTTCATATTTTTAATTTTTTCAAAATCCGTGGGTTAACCCTTCTAAAATATTGACTTTTCGGTAAATGCTCGATATACTGAAGTTTATACTCTTTACTTTTGTTTTTAAAATTAAAAACACATTCTACACTTGAATTAACGTATTCTAAACTCTCTTTCATGAAATATAGGAATCATTATAACTTTTTAACATTTAGTTTAGTAAAATTCATATACTGCCTAAATTAGTGGAATTACCATTATAAATCTTCATTTTCTAGAAATGGAGGCAACAAAGGTTCAAACCTCTTTTACCTTCATCTTATGTCAGTGCTTTCGATGAAACTATACATTAAAACCAGATTTTCATATTTTTGATTTTTTTCAAAATCCGTGGGTTAACCCCTTCTAAAATATTGAGTTTTCGGTAAATGCTCGATATACTAAAGTTTATACTCTTTACTTTTGTTTTAAAATTTAAAAACACATTCTACTCTTGAATTAACGTATTCTAAACTTTCTTTCATGAAATATAGGAATCATTATAATTTTTTAACATTTAGTTTAGTAAAATTTCATATACTGCCTAAATTAGTGGAATTACCTTTATAAAATCTTCATTTTCTAGAGAAATGGAGGCAACAAAGGTTCCAAACCTCTTTGACCATCACCTTATATCAGTGCTCGATGAAACTATACATTAAAACCAGATTTTCATATTTTTTTTATTTTTTTTCAAAATCCGTGGGTTAACACCCCTTCAAAAATATTGAGTTTTAGGTAAATGCTTTCGATATACTAAAGTTTATACTCTTTACTTTTGTTTTAAAATTTAAAACACATTCTACTCTTGAATTAACGTATTCTAAACTTTCTTTCATGAAATATAGGAATCATTATAATTTTTAACATTTAGTTTAGTAAAATTTCATATCTTGCCTAAATTAGTGAAATTACCATTATAAAATCTTCATTTTCTAGAGAATGGAGGCAACAAAGGTTCAAACCTCTTTGACCATAATCTTATATCAGTGCTTTCGATGAAACTATACATTAAAACCAGATTTTCATATTTTTTTTTTCAAAATCCATTGGGTTAACATCCCTTCTAAAATATTGAGTTTTAGGTAAATGCTCGATATCTTGAAGTTTATACTCTTTACTTTTGTTTTAAAATTTAAAAATACATTCTACACTTGAATTAACGTATTCTAAACTCTCTTTCATGAAATTTAACATCATTATAATTTATTAACATTTAGTTTAGTAAAATTTCATATACTGCCTAAATTAGTGAAATTACCATTATAAAATCTTCATTTTCTAGAAATGGAGGCAACAAAGATTCCAAACCTCTTTATCCATCATCTTATGTTAGTGCTCGATGAAACTATACATTAAAATCAGATTTTCATATTTTTAATTTTTTCAAAACTGTGGGTTAACCCTTCTAAAATATTGAGTTTTCGGTAAATGCTCTATATACTGAAGTTTATACTCTTTACTTTTGTTTTAAAATTAAAAAACACACTCTACACTTGAATTAACGTATTCTAAACTCTCTTTCATGAAATATAGGAATCATTATAACTTTTTAACATTTAGTTTAGTAAAATTTCATATACTGCCTAAATTAGTGGAATTACCATTATAAATATTCATATTCTAGAGAAATGGAGGCAACAAAGGTTTCAAACCTCTTTTACCTTCATCTTATGCAGTGCTCGATGAAACTATACATTAAAAACAGATTTTCATATTTTTGATTTTTTTTCAAAATCCGTGGGTCCCTTCTAAAATATTGAGTTTTCGGTAAATGCTCTATATACTGAAGTTTATACTCTTTACTTTTGTTTTAAAATTAAAAAAACACATTCTACACATGAATTAACGTATTCTAAACTCTCTTTCATGAAATATAGGTATCATTATAATTTTTTAACATTTAGTTTAGTAAAATTTCATATACTGCCTAAATTAGTGAAATTACCATTATAAAATCTTCATTTTCTAGAGAAATGGAGGAAACAAAGATTCCAAACCTCTTTTACCATCATCTTATGTCAGTGCTCGATGAAACTATACATTTAAACCAGATTTTCTTTTTTTTTTTTTATTTTTTTTCAAAATCCGTGGGTTAACCCCTTCTAAAATATTGAGTTTTCGGTAAATGCTCTATATACTGAAGTTTAAACTCTTTACTTTTGTTTTAAAATTTAAAAACACATTCTACATTTGAGTTAACGTATTCTAAACTCTCTTTCATGAAATATAGGAATCATTATAACTTTTTAACATTTAGTTTAGTAAAATTTCATATACTGCCTAAATTAGTGGAATTACCATTATAAAATCTTCATTTTCTAGAGAAATGGAGGCAACAAAGGTTCCAAACCTCTTTTACCTTCATCTTATGTCAGTGCTCGATGAAACTATACATTAAAACCAGATTTTCATATTTTTTGAATTTTTTTCAAAATCCGAGGGTTAACCCCTTCTAAAATATTGAGTTTTCGGTAAATGCTCGATATACTGAAGTTTATTCTCTTTACTTTTGTTTTAAAATTTAAAAACACATTCTACATTTGAATTAACGTATTCTAAACTCTCTTTCATGAAATATAGGAATCATTATAACTTTTTAACATTTAGTTTAGTAAAATTTCATATCTTTAAATTAGTGGAATTACCATTATAAAATCTTCATTTTCTAGAGAAATGGAGGCAACAAAGGTTCCAAACCTCTTTTACCTTCATCTTATGTCAGTGCTCGATGAAACTATACATTAAAACCAGATTTTCATATTTTTGAATTTTTTTCAAAATCCGTGGGTTAACTCCTTCTAAAATATTGAGTTTTCGGTAAATGCTCTATATACTGAAGTTTATACTCTTTACTTTTGTTTTAAAATTTAAAAACACATTCTACTCTTGAATTAACGTATTCTAAACTTTCTTTCATGAAATATAGGAATCATTATAATTTTTTAACATTTAGTTTAGTAAAATTTCATATACTGCCTAAATTAGTGGAATTACCTTTATAAAATCTTCATTTTCTAGAGAAATGGAGGCAACAAAGGTTCCAAACCTCTTTGACCATAATCTTATATCAGTGCTCGATGAAACTATACATTAAAACCAGATTTTCATATTTTTTTTTTCAAAATCCGTGGGTTAACATCCCTTCTAAAATATTGAGTTTTCGGTAAATGCTCGATATACTGAAGTTTATACTCTTTACTTTTGTTTTAAAATTTAAAAACACATTCTACACTTGAATTAACGTATTCTAAACTCTCTTTCATGAAATTTAACATCATTATAATTTTTTAACATTTAGTTTAGTAAAATTTCATATACTGCCTAAATTAGTGGAAATACCATTATAAAATCTTCATTTTCTAGAGAAATGGAGGCAACAAAGATTCCAAACCTCTTTATCCATCATCTTATGTTAGTGCTCGATGAAACTATACATTAAAATCAGATTTTCATATTTTTTAATTTTTTCAAAATCCGTGGGTTAACTAACCCCTTCTAAAATATTGAGTTTTCGGTAAATGCTCTATATACTGAAGTTTATACTCTTTACTTTTGTTTTAAAATTAAAAAACACACTCTACACTTGAATTAACGTATTCTAAACTCTCTTTCATGAAATATAGGAATCATTATAACTTTTTAACATTTAGTTTAGTAAAATTTCATATACTGCCTAAATTAGTGGAATTACCATTATAAATATTCATATTCTAGAGAAATGGAGGCAACAAAGGTTTCAAACCTCTTTTACCTTCATCTTATGCAGTGCTCGATGAAACTATACATTAAAAACAGATTTTCATATTTTTGAATTTTTTTCAAAATCCGTGGGTTAACCCCTTCTAAAATATTGAGTTTTCGGTAAATGCTCTATATACTGAAGTTTATACTCTTTACTTTTGTTTTAAAATTTAAAACACATTCTACACTTGAATTAACGATTCTAAACTCTTTCATGAAATTTAACATCATTATAATTTTTAACATTTAGTTTAGTAAAATTTCATATCTGCCTAAATTAGTGGAGTTACCATTATAAATCTTCATTTTCTAGAGAAATGGAGGCAACAAAGGTTTCAAACCTCTTTTACCATCATCTTATGTTAGTGCTCGATGAAACTATACATTAAAACCAGATTTTCTTTTTTTTTTTAAAATTAAAAACACATTCTACACTTGAATTAACGATTCTAAACTCTTTCATGAAATATAGGTATCATTATAATTTTTTAACATTTAGTTTAGTAAAATTTCATATACTGCCTAAATTAGTGAAATTACCATTATAAATATTCATATTCTAGAGAAATGGAGGAAACAAAGATTCCAAACCTCTTTGACCATCATCTTATGTCG
>JAAMPC010000139.1:0-76050 GCA_016771965.1 Brassica carinata
GGCCTGAGAATGAACAAGGTTCTGATCGGTTACTATTGTTAACTCAACAACTCATCCCACTCACTTGACTGAGGCTTACCAAGATACTGAATGAACAGGATTGGACTAGCAAAGCTCCACTTCTCAGCTGATCAAACAGAGCAAGGTTTGGTTCAGAACATCAATGGTCCAACATTTCTGTTCAAGCTAAACAACTTAGATCAATTCAGTTCAAGTTCAGTTCTTCTTATACAAGATCAGATCAGTTCGGTTCTAATCAGTTAACAACACTTCAGGACAAGATCAGACTAGTTCAGTTTGGTTTAACTCCAATCAATCCATAACAGCTTAGTTAACGGTTTTCAGAGATGGATTCAAACCAAACTAAAAAGCACTGAACTGTATCACCACTTATAAAATTGATCCGACCAAGACCTAAGCTAACCATGAACTGTTCTGACCAGATACTGACTGAGGCAAGGAGATGAAGCTTACCCAAAATTTAAACCGCTGGATGAACTCAGATAGTTCTCCTCTCCAAGGTAAGCTTAGGGCTGAACTGGTCAACGAAAAAGATCAAGGTCTGATCATGATCTTAACTGAACTAGGTCTAGGGTTTATTTTAAAATATCACCTTCTGATATTTTCACAGAAATAAACTGATCAAGAGCTGAAGATGAAACCACCAGCAACTTTTCTTGAATTATTTGTCTGATTTTTCTCACTTATTTTTCTGTTCTTCTTTCTCTCTTTCTCTCTCCGAAATTCTCTGGATTTATCTGCAGGGTTCTAAACGTGGTAAGCAGGTGAAAAAGAGACTTAAGTACTTCTGATGGTCTTTAGATGAGTGTCCAGCTGAGGAATCAAAGCAAGGGCAGTGGAGACATATGGCAACCTGCTTCATCATCGGGAGTACATTGTCCTTTCATTCCCATGAAGCAATATCCAACCAATCATAATTAATCAAGAATAAAGGAAGCAAGCACACATACAGCTTGTGACTTGCATGTGCCTCTTACTACAGAACCAAGCAAGCAGGGAGGTGCATGGCATGTGATGGGTTAGGCACAATAAGAAAATAACGCCATGACCTACCCATGGCTAATGGGCCACCCACGCCTTCGCCCGTGAGCCCCATCCCATCCGGACTCCGGCGCTAAATCAAGGCTCGAATCATTGTTTACTGACCCTGCAATCACCACATGACCTTTTCCTGTTTTGCCACCAAGACGCTTATCGCAAATCACTTCCGTTATCACCCATCCTTCCACTACTCCGCCAAGCACTTAACTCCGAGTTCTTCAGATGTGTCTCGAAAAGGTAAGTCAACTTTGGTGACATTGGTAGTGATGCACCTCAGGATGGACCAGGACATGACACAGCCCCAGCATGGTGATCAGGACGACCAAATCAGTTCAGCCGAGGTTCATCCATCCGCCGCACTCAGACAGACAGACAGACCGAGCCGCGAATCGACTGCAGACACCGAAGGACCTTAGGCTGGATCCACGACCAGATGACCAAACTGATCAACCCACACGCCTTATTTCGCCCTACTCGTTATTCTAAGACCAACAGTCAAGCCAGAACCCACATTGATCGAGAAGAACCCGATTCAGGTCACAGCTCTCTTTGGCCCGCTTTGGTCTGCATCACAGACCCGAAGGACATGATCTTGATCTGATCAACCAGTTTGATTCATTCATGGGATTTGATGACTCCAATCCATCTAAGGCAAGGATTCTTAAGCTCTCTGAAGATTTGGGTCAAGTGAAGTCTCCATCCGCTCAGGAAGGTTCGACGATCACCCCTACGACAGCCCATCGGTGTCCTTCTCCTTACTGCGATGGAACCGATCATCACGGACGCACCTAGACACCTGATGTATCTGGACCAGTCAACATCTGAGACTGTGATTTGACCAGTCTTCCTTGCTTTCCACACTTTGACTAGATCTAGTCAAATTTATGTTTTCTATGCATTGTTTTCTGCATTTCTTTATTTCGACTCAAAACTCTAAAAATTGTACTCCCATTTCTTTGGAAAATAATCAACGAAATTTCTTCTTTTTTGAGTCTTTACTCTCTGTTCTTTGTCAAGAACACTTTTAGTTTCTTTGGTGTGGTTAGCTCCAAACGAACGCCTCATTCTAGTTGGACCGTGCATCACATCCGCAACTGATCGAAGTTTGCTTCTTTGTCGGACCTGTGAGTCATATCAGGCATTCAAGCACCAGGCAGTATCATTGGGTCATTCCAGAGCCCTTTGTGTCGCCAATCAATCCACCAGTTCTCTTCGAGTTCATATCCTTCGCATCGGTAGAGTGATCCGATTTAGGTGGATCTGGTATCGAGCCACTCTTCCTAACTCTATTATTATTCCATCTTCTCATCTTCCATTTTTCTTAAACACTTCTTCTTCTACCTTTCTTGAACCCGGGCCACTCATTACCATCCATATTTAAAAAAAAGGATTTTACGATTAAAAAAAAAAAAGAGTATAAAAATATATATATTTCAAAGTTTGATTTGTGGATTGGTGGTGGAAGAGAAAGCCTGCTGGCCGAGGAGAATCCGCCTTTGAGTTGGTTAAAGCGGTTCCCAAATCACAATCTCTTATCTTTCTATCTTAGACACCTTTCGCTTGTTTGGATCTACCCATTGGGGATTCCTGGATTTGTCTTGCTTAGAACCTTGAGTATAAGACTTTGAGGGAACACTTTAAATTGAGAGAAACACTTGTGTGGGTGAGGATCAAACACCTGAGTGTGTGAGATTTTTATCTAAAGTTTTGTGTTTAAGAATTTTCAGGAATCATGAGCAGTGAGGATGAAAAGGAGCCGCCAGGAAACTCTTTTGCTGGTTTATCTAACTGCAGATGCGAGTTTTGAATGACAATATTACTAATCTTATGAATTCAGGTTGGGAACAGATCCATCAACGGCTTGATGCAATGGAAGCTAGCCAGCCGACCCAAACCAGAACCGAGCACGGAGAGATCGCCCAAGGAGGAACAACCGTCAGATGATGATATCCAAGAGGAGGACTTCAAGAGGACGAGGATCGATCCATCAACCGACCTAGAGAGGTCACAGAAACCAAACTCAAGGTGATATCAATCCTTTGCTAGGGAAGATCGTGCTGATAATGGTTTAGGAGGATTGAAACTGAAAATTCCACCTTTTGAGGGTAAAAATGATCCTGATGCTTTTCTTGAATGGGAAAGAAAAATTGAACTTGTCTTTGATTGTCAAAACTTCTCTGAACTTAAGAAAGTCAGATTGGCTGCAACTGAATTTTCTGGCTATGCTATTAATTGGTATGATCAAGTTGTGACTAGCAGGAGAAGGAACGGTGGCCGGCCAATAGCCTCATGGGGCGAGCTCACAACCTTGATGCAGAGAAGGTTCGTTCCGGAACACTACCATCGTGACCTTCACCAAAGGTTGAGACGCTTGCTTCAAGGAACTAAGTCCGTGGAAGATTATTTCAAGAAATGGAGACTTTGATGATCAAAGCCGATGTAGACGAGACCTTGGAAGCAACCATGGCCCGGTTCCTAGCTGGACTCAACCGAGACATCCAAGACCGTATGGAGCTTCAAGACTACGAAAGCCTGAACCAGATGCTTCACAAAGCAATTCTGATCGAACAGGAAACCAAGAGGAAGAGCTACTCCAAGCCGGCCTTTGCTCCCAAACCGGCCTTTGCTTCAAAACCAAGCTATCAAGACAAGGGTAAGTCTTCTTCCACAACAAATAATGCTTTTAAGACTGATGTCCCTGCTCGTTTTGACAAAGGAAAAGCAATTGAGACTCCTAGCCGGGCAAGAGACATCAGGTGCTTCAAGTGTCAAGGTCTAGGACACTATGCCAACAAATGTCCTAACCAAAGGGTGATGATTCTCATGGAGAATGGTGAGGTCGAATCCGAGGATGAAAAGGAGGATGAAGAGGATTCTGGTCCAGTCTTTGATGATGATGAAGAACCATTCGACACCCACATCATGGACCACTTCTCGTTACTAGGAAGCCTTTGGACGATCCACTCGGTCCCATCTTCGATAAGGAGGACGACCACCGGTCGATGATTCTGGTCCGAACTTTGATGCTGATTCGGTCCTATCTTTGATGAGGAGAACATCTACGACTATCCAGCTCACGGACCACTACTTGTCACTAGGAGATCCTTGAGTGTTCAACCCAAAACCAATGAAAAGAACAAAGGGAGAATCTCTTTCATTCTCGTTGTTTAATTTCTGAAAAAGTATGTTCTTTAATCATTGATGGTGGGAGTTGTACTAACGCTTGCTAGTGACATTCTTGTCAGGAAACTTGGACTTGTACTCAGGCCTCTCGCCCTTTCAGGTTGGAATGGCTAAATGAGGCTGGTGAGCAGTATGTGAAGGAACAGGTCACGGTCCCCTTACCATTGGGCGATATGAAGATGAGGTTGTCTGTAATGTTCTTCCCATGGACGATGCCACATTCTTGGGTCGCCATGGCAGTTTGATAAGAAGGCGGCATGATGGCTTCACAAACCGACACTCTTCTCACCATAAAGAAGATCACGTTGGTCCCTTTGACACCTTTGGAGGTTCATCAAGATCAACTTCAGCTCAAGAAGAACCGTGAAAAGAGCTAAACCTGATGAGCCTGAGACATCCAAAAGAAACTCCAACTTCTATCTTAAAGAAAGTCAGGTTCGAAATCTCTTTGCTCTCAAAAGCCATTTCTTTTACTTATGTATAAAGAATCTCTTATGGCTACTTCTTCTGACCTTGCACCGAGATTCCGAAAGTGAGTTGCTAGATGTCTTGCAGGACTTTTCTGATGTCTTTCCAGATGAGAATCCACAGGATTGCCACCAATGAGGGATTGAGCATCAGATAGACTTTGTTCGGTGCATCTCTGCCGAACCAACCAGCTTATCGAACCAATCCGGCGAGACCAAGGAACTTCAGAAACAAATCGGTGAGCTTCGAGAAAGGCTACATCCGGGAAAGCCTCAGTCCTTGTGCCGTACCAGTTCTCCTTGCCCAAGAAGGATGGTTCATATGATGTGTGGACTGCCGTGCCATCAACAACATTACGGTAAAATATAGGCATCCCATTCCTAGGCTTGATGACATGCTTGATGAGTTGCATGGTTCTTCAGTTTTCTAAAATTGATTTGAAAAGTGGCTATCACCAGATTAGGATGAAAGAAGGTGATGAATGGAAAACTGCATTTAAGATCAAGCTAGGATTGTATGAGTGGCTTGTTATGCCATTTGGTCTCACTAATGCCTAGTACTTTCATGCGTTTAATGAATCATATTTTGAGAGCATTCATTGGTCATTTCGTGGTTGTTTACTTTGATGACATTCTCATTTACAGCAAGAACCTAGATGATCATAAAAAGCATTTGAAATCTGTTCTTGAAGTTCTTAGGAAAGAAAAGCTGTTTGCAAATCTTAGTAAATGCTCTTTTGGAACAGATCAATGGTGTTCTTAGGTTTTGTTGTAGGTGCTGATGGACTCAGGGTGGACGAGGAGAAGATTAAGGCCATCCGAGATTGGCCAAGTCCCACCACAGTGGGCGTAAGGAGTTTCCACGGCCTTGCCGGTTTCTACCGCTCGGTTCGTCCAGGATTTCAGTACCATTGCAGCCCCACTTACTGAAGTGATCAAGAAGAATGTTGGTTTCAAGTGGGAACATGATCAGGAGGAAGCATTCCAAGTCTTAAAAGGAAGTTAACTCATGCTCCTTTACTTGTTCTTCCTGATTTCTCCAAGACTTTTGAGATCGAGTGTGATGCTTCGTGTTGGTATTGGTGCTGTTTTGATGCAGGAAAAGAAGCCCACTGCTTATTTCAGTGAGAAGCTTGGTGGAGCCACGCCAACTACCCCACTTACGACAAAGAGCTGTATGCTTTGGTGAGGGCTCTTCAGACGCAGCACTATCTCTGGCCAAAGGAGTTTGTGATTCACACCGATCACCAGTCCCTTAAACACCTTAAGGGCCAGCAGAAGCTGAACAAAAGACATGCCCGTTGGGTCGAGTTTATTGAGACATTTCCTTACGCCATCAAGTACAAGCAAGGCAAGGAAAATGTAGTTGCTGATGCCTTGTCCCAAGGTATGCACTTCTCTCAGCTCTTGAAACCAAGTTGCTCGGTTTTGAATTTATCAAAGATTTATATGCAACTGATCCGATTTCAAAGAGATTTTCAAAAGTGTTCCAAAGCCGCTTATGGGAAGTATTATCAAGATTCTGGATTTTTATTCTTTGATAACCGCTGTGTGTACCCCAAAGTTCTTTGAGGGAGTTGTTTCTCAGGGAAGCACATGGAGGAGGCCTTATGGGACATTTCGAGTCAAGAAGACACACAAGGTCGCTCATGAGCATTTCGCTTGGCCGAGTTTGATGAAAGACGGGAGGATCTGTGGTCGATGTGTGGTGTGCAAGAAAGCCAAGTCTAAGGCACTGAACCAAGGTTTGTACGGCTCTACCCATTCCATCTCATCCTTGGGTTGATATTTCGATGGACTTTGTGCTTGGATTGCCTAGGTCTAGATCTGGCCGAGATTCTATCTTTGTGGTTGTTGATAGGTTCTCTAAGATGGCTCATTTCATACCTTGTCATAAGACTGATGATGCTGTGCATATTGCTGATTTATTCTTTAGAAAATTGTTGCACGGCATGCCTAAGACCGTTGTTTCTGATCGTGATGCTAAGTTCCTTAGTTATTTCTGGAAAACTTTGTGGTCTAAGTTAGGAACGAGGTTGATGTTTTCCACCACTTGTCACCCACAGACCGATCGTCAAACTGAGGTTGTGAACCGGACCTTATCCACTTTGCTTAGATCATTGATTAAGAAAAATCTGAGAACTTGGGAAGAATGTTTGCCTCATGTAGAATTTGCTTATAATCATTCTTTGCATTCTTCTACTAAGTTTTCTCCATTTGAGGTTGTTTATGGTTTCAATCCCTTATCTCCACTTGATCTTTTGCCTTTGCCTTTGAGTGAAAGAGTTTGTACAGATGGCAAGAGGAAGGCTGACACCATTCAGAAGCTACATGAGACGGTTCGTGCCAACATCTCAGCCAGAACCGAGGGCTTCACAAGAAGGGCAAACAAGAAAAGAACCAAAGTTGTCTTTGAGGAGGGCGATCTTGTTTGGGTTCATCTAAGGAAGGAGCGTTCCCCTGACGAAAGAAAGTCCAAACTCATGCCAAGGGTCGATGGTCCTTTCAAATCCTTAAGAAGATCCATGACAATGCCTATCAGCTTGATCTTCAAGGTAAGTATGACATCTCTTCGAGTTTTAATGTTTCTGATCTATCTCCTTTTCATGCAGATGATCCGGATTTGTGGACAAATCCTTTTGAAGAGGGAGGGAATGATGCACCTCAGGACGTGGACCAGGACATGACACAGCCCCAGCATGGTGATCAGGACGACCACATCAGTTCAGCCGAGGTTCATCCATCCGCCGCACAGACAGACCGAAGTGTAATGAATCGGACTGCAGACACCCGAAGGACCTTAGGCTGGACCGACCAGATGACAAAACTGATCAACCCACATGCCTTATTTCCCGCCCTACTCGCCATTCTAAGACCAACAGTCAAGCCAGAACCCACTTTGATCGAGAGGAACCCGATTCAGGTCACAGCCTATCTTTTGGCCCGCTTTGGTCTGCATCACGCACCCGAAGGACATGATCTTGATCTGATCGACCAGTTTGATTCATTCATGGGATTTGATGACTCCAATCCATCTAAGGCAAGGATTCTTAAGCTCTCAAGATTTGGGTCAAGTGAAGTCTCCATCCGCTCATGAAGGTTCGACGATCACCCCACGACAGCCCATCGTGTGTCCTTCTCCTTACTGGCGATGGAACCGATCATCACGACGACCTAGACACCGATGTATCTGGACCAGTCAACATCTGAGACTGTGCTTTGACCAGTCTTCCTTGCTTTCCACACTTTGACTAGATCTAGTCAAATTTATGTTTTCTATGCATTGTTTTCTGCACTTTTCTTTATTTCTTTGACTCAAAACTCTAAAAATTGTACTCCCATTTCTTTGGAAAATAATCAACGAAATTTCTTCTTTTTTGAGTCTTTACTTCTGTTCTTTGTCAAGAACACTTTTAGTTTCTTTGGTGTGGTTAGCTCCAAACGAACGCTCATTCTAGTTGGACGGTACACATCCGCAACTGATCGAAGTTTGTTTTGTCGGACCTGTGAGTCATATCAGGCGACATTCAAGCACCAGGCAGTATCATTGGGTCATTCCGAGCCCTTTGTGTCGCCAATCAATCCACCAGTTCTCTTCGAGTTCATATCCCTTCGTGACCGTGAGAGTGATCCGAGGGTGGATCAGGTAGCCAAATCAATTCTCTTAAGCCTTTCCACATATCACAACTCGATGTTACAATTCACCCCTCTCAAAGAACGCAACGCCCCGCTAGCGCTCAATGACAGGTCTCAAGACGCCTCCCAGGTCAGAACTGAGACGCTAACCAGCTCGATACCACTTGTAACGCACCGCCCATGGCTAATGGGCCACCCACGCTTCGCCCGTGGCCCCATCCCATCCGACGGTCGGTCGTTAAATTCAAGGCTCAAAATCATTGTTTACTGACCCTGCAATCACCACATGACCTTTTCCGCTGGCTCACTCGCGACGCTATCGCGAATCACTTCGATAGGTCACCCATCCTTCCACTAATCCAGTTCCACGCTTAACTGGAGTTCTTTCAGGATGCTCCTGGAGGTAAGTCAACTTTGGTGACATAAGTAGCCAAATCAATTCTCTTAAGACTTTCCACATTTCACAAATCGATGTTACAAAGAAGCTGTTCGATCTTTCTCGCACAATTTTTGATTAATCCCGCCGACTAACCTTCCCAGCTGAATTAAAATTTGACCAACATAAATAATACTCGACTAGGACTATCAAGAAAGCTTTTCGACTACAAGACAGTCCCGCTAACCATTAATTTATCGGTTTGATTTTTTTAATTCTGAAACGAATAAACTCGAAAAGATCTTTAGAATTTTCTTAACCAAAATTTTATTATTTCGTGAGGGTCATTACAATCTTCCCTCCTCAAAAATTTGTCCCCAAATTCTCAAGACATAATTGTGGACACTTTGCTGAACGGCTGGGGTTTCTAAGAAGAGTTCTGGGTAATCAGCTCTGAACTTATTTTCATCCTCCCATGTGACAACAACTCTCTGGCACTTACCCCAAAATACTTGAACTTGTGAAATTTCGGTTATTCAGTTTCTTGATACGACGCTCGCCTATCCGCAAAGGACCTTGAGGATATGTGAGGTTAGATTGCAAGTTCTCTGGTCTCTGCAGCTCCACCATATTTGGATCTGGTATATGCTTACGTAACATCGATACATGAAATACCGGATGCATAAGCATATCGGGTGGAAGTTCTAGTATATAGGTGATGATGGACTTTTCAAGGGTCCAAATCAAATGATGTAGTATAAAAGATTGTCGAACCAATCCTAGGTGATTTCAATGCAAAGGGAATGCAAGTCTATGCTTAATCTGAGTACAATCAATAGAGTGGAGTGAAATAAACTAAAGCTAAACTAAAATGCAATAACGTAATGATCTCTCTTTCAATATGAAGCAATATGACTCATGGGGCAAGGGAATTGACCTTGGGTGATCAAGTTTCAATCTAAAGATGGCAGAAACATTCAATCTATCAACCTTAAGCCTAGACACAATCCTAAGCAAGCTCTATCTCTACATGAATGCTCATTCACTAACATATCTCAAGCATCTAATCTCTGTTGAATAATATGAAAGCAATCATTAAGAACAAGTCCATTAGCTATCTTAACACCTTTAACAACAAATCTCTTTGGTAAAGAATGTTAAAATCATTGAAGAGTTGGTTCAGGCATTTCATAGAACATCTTTTCGGCATGAAATGCCTATAGCTCTATTTTGAAGAGGCCAACTCCAAAATAGCAATAAGAAAACTCAATCAAGCAAGGAAAAGATAGATCTACACCAAAACACCTTAGATCAACACCTAATCACCCTAAATCTCCCAAGCCCATCAACCCTAAGATGATCTACTTCTAATAGACATGATTTCCTTAAACCCATGATGAATTCAAGGTTAACCATGATTAGAGAGCAACAGATACTCAAGAACACAAGAATAAAAGGATCCAAGATCCAAACTTTATTCAAGATCCAATTGTGTTTTTGAGAGAAAAGAGACAAGTTCCAAATTGGGGATATAAGAGTATTTATACAAGGTTTAGCAGCTTAAAACATCATAGAAAAATACTAAAAGTCCCTGGGGTCAATTAGGCTTCAACCAATAGGGAAAAAGGCTGAAATTTGGTCTGGGGAGCCACAAATCGAACCCGGTCCATTCTACCCGGCCTCTCTTTCGCCTTTTTTCCAGCTCCTGACCGGGTACCTCACCCGTCCACTCTCCCGTTCAAATGTCCTTCTTCCGACTGGGTAGCTCATCCCGGTCTAGCTTCCCCGCCTGGCCTCGCCCAGCAGTGTCTCTTCCGACCGGTGGCTGTACTTGGACCAGTCTTCCCGGCCAGCTTGATGTGCTTCTAGTAAACTGATCATAACTCCTCCAACACAGCTCCAAATGACTTGAAACCACTTCCATTGAAAGCTAACTCAATTTTCTGTGTCTCCACAAAATCTTATCAACAGAGGTCATGTCTAAGGCCTCCGTCCATGCTCATCTTTGTCTCGACCAGATCATGGATTGACTTCTCTTTCATGGGCAAACTTGATTCTTCACTTTTTGGGGCATAAGACTGCCAAACACCTCAAATCACACCAAAGCATGCTCCAACACCTGATAAGGACAAATTAATTCAAAATGGATCCTAATGATGCCTAATACCTAACTTATATGATCAAAATGCACAAGATATGGATGCTAAAACATGTAAATATGCAAGATATCAACTCCCACACTTGACCCTTACTTGTCCTCAAGTAAACTTTTCAAAACATAAGGGGGATGGATGCAAAGATGGGAACAAAGCCAAAAGAAACACTCATAGCACTCAACTTGACATCCTAAAGAAACATAGCAAATAGCATGAGCAACACTCTCTTATTATGCTCTAGCTTCACAAGGCCTATCAATACTCTTATGCCTCTACACAAGATGCAATGCCTATCAACCAACATGTTCTCTTAACCAACTCTCACATTGATTCACACACACACACTCAAGGTCAGTTCTCACAAATGGGCACATGATCTCAATCATTTGGCTAGGTGATCAAATGGTCTAATATGGATGAAAAGGAGGGTTCAATGCATCTTTTTAAGGTGGCAATTACTCAAGAATCAAGGAGCTTGATCATTATGAAAAATTTATCTAAGACTAGGAGCAATTCATGCATACATGGATCCATCCTCAACATTCTACCCATTCCTAGTGATTACAAGATCTACACCCTTTTATTCATCTCATAACCCATAATGAAAAACATACTCACATCACTCACCCAATGAACATTTTCTTTCTCATGATTCAACCACTAAGGACCTCTATTCACTTTTCTAAGCTCTAACTCTTTTAGTTTTCCTTCCCCACTATCTTATTGAATCTTTCTCCTCTTTTTTTTTCTTTTTTTTTTATATGAAGGGGAAGGTCAAAACATCAATCAAGAGCTTATCTTTCTATTCTAGGTCCCTAGAGTTTTTCTTTAAATACACTCTTTTGTTCATCAATCTCAACATTGTCACATCCCAAACCCAAAACATAAGCCTTTAAGGAACAAAACCCCACTCACCATCCTAGAAGCTAACTCAAATGAGGACCCAATGCTAGCAAAAGATGAGAACAAATCCATGTCGCTCCCAATACTCTCAAGATTTTGCACATGACAAGCTATCATAAAAGGCCTCACTCATGCAAATCAATGTAGGCTTCAAAGAATGGCTAGGGTGCAAGGGTATGGAAGTGCCATTTGGGTGAACAAAGAGTGGTATAACGGAAAGATAACCCAAATGTGTATGAGGTCCATGGTCAAGTATGCAAATGCCCATATGCAAGAGAAATTAAGTTCATTCAAGTCTAATTTCAGGATGGAGCTTGTTTCAAGAACAATGCCAATATCAAGCAAGCAAGCAAGTTTCAAGAAGAGTTTCAAGGCTCAAAGCATGCTTTTCAAGATATGCTTAAGCTACCTGATATGGTTAACTAGGGTGTCAAATTCAGTGCAAACAAGTGTTCTTTACAAGGCAATGCTCCATGTGCAAGTGAATGCAACCTATATGCTCTAGACTCAATCTTAAAGATGCAAGTGATGCAACTACATGATTCAAAAATTTTATATTTTTTTCTATGCATATATGAATGTACAATGCAATGCATGAGACTCTCAATCACAAAGCAAACATGATCAAATACCTGGTACCTCCCCACACTTAAATCACACAGTCTCTGTGTGAGTAAGAGAGAAGGAGAATATCCCAACAAGACAAAACAAATGTATATACAAGAAGGGTTGGAGTGATACCTAAAAAGGAGGTTTTGCGGGTGCTTAGGGAGCAATGTCTGGTCGCTTGCCTCATCAGCCCAAGGGTCTTTAAAACAAAAATCCTAGTGAAATATGTAAATGATAGCCATGGGACTTCCTCCCATGTGAGCCTTTGAGTCACTAGCTTGACTGTCCTTCCTCGGCTAGTGAAGGCTAGATGTGGTAGGCTCCTTACCCATGTAGTGAAAGCCTTCTTGCCAAACCAGATCACCAGGATCATACTCATCATAGAACCAACCCTAAACTCATTCATCCTGATCTCTTCAAAGGGTACCTTCATTGGATCATCAACAATGAGCTCCTTGGTAGAGAGTATACCAAAATGGTAGGCTTGTCCATAGGAGAGTCTTCTGGGTGCATCTCTTTGAGGGATTCTTCAATGTGAATAACTTGATTCTCCATAGACTCTTCACCCCTTGTTCCTTCCTTGGAAGTAAACTTCACATGTGTTTCCTCCTTGGTTGAGAACTCATCCATAACCAATGAGATCTCTTATCTCTCTATGCATTCAACAACCAAACCATCATTACAAAGATCTTCAAACATTCTTCCAACCAAGTTTACTTCTTCATCCTTGCTATTTGTTGAATAACCCTTGAATGTTGTTGGTTCAACTTGCTCTCATATCTTTGCCCAAGATTTTCATCTACCATGCATCCAAGGAGTAAGTCAAGCTCATGTATAGAATTTTCAGCTTCTTGTTGATTCCATCCTTGATTTGCACATCCTCCTCAACATCAATTTCCATATCCATGGAACATTCTTCACAAGTGTTGGTGTTGTAAAAGGAGTGATGCTTTTCTTGATCTTCAATGATGTGAGATAGTTTGTTGTTGATATACTTCACATGTGTTATATTTTCATCCATCCTTGAGCTAAGAGTCTTGCCATGAGCATCTATCTTGGTGGAAAGAGAGCTCATTTTCCTTTGTATCTCAAGCCTTCCTCTTTTGATTCTCCAACATCTTCTCGAGCATGTTGGTGATGTGTTCTTCATTGAGGCTTGAGGATTTGACTTCTTGTTCTTCATACTCTACAAGGTTGGTATCTCTCACCATATCCATATTGGCTTTCTTGACCAAGGTTTCCATGTGGTTGGTACCTCAATTGGGTGGTTGGCTCATAAGCCTGTCACAATAATTGAGCTTCTAGATATCATTCTTTCTTTACCCTCTAAAATAGCCTTGAACATTGATTCCAAGTCAAGAGACATGATCTTCCTCTCTTGTGAATGTACCTTGCAAAAGAACAACCACTTGAAAGGGAATTAGTAACTAGATAAAGGTAACAAGACTTAGTCTCAAGCAAGTGACTAAATCCCAATGTCAAAATCAAACTAGAACTTGGTAACGGCGCCAATTTGATGATGGACTTTTCAAGGGTCCAAATCAAATGATGTAGTATAAAAGTTTGTCGAACCAATCCTAGGTGATTTCAATGCAAAGGGAATGCAAGTCTATTCTTAATCTAAGTGCAATCAATAGAGTGGAGTGAAATGAACTAAAGCTAAACTAAAATGCAATAAAGTAATGATCTCTTTCAATATGAAGCAATAGGAATCATGGGCAAGGAAATTGACCTTGGGTGATCAAGTTTCAATCTAAAGATGGCAGCAACATTCAATCTATCAACCTTAAGCCTACACACAATCCTAAGAAAGCTCTATCTCTAGATGAATGCTCATTCACTAACATATCTCAAGCATCTAATCTCTTAGGTTAAATAATATGAAAGCAATCATTAAGAACAAGTTCATTAGCTACCTTAAAACCTTTAACAACAAATCTCTTTGGTAAAGAATGTTAAAAGCATTGAAGAGTTGGTCAGGCATTTCATAGACCACTTTTCGGCATGAAATGCCTATAGCTCTATTTTGAAGAGGACAACTCCAAAATAGCAATAAGAACACTCAATAAGGCAAGGAAAAGATAGATCTACACCAAAACTTCTTACATCTACACCTAATCACCTTAAATCTCCCAAGCCCATGAACCCTAAGATGTTCACCCTAAGATGATCTACTTATTCTGACCCCAACAACAAGTACATGGAACTTGCCTCTCACCTCAAAGCTTTGGAGAGCCAGGTTGCATCGATGTCTTCATCTTCCAAGAGCCCAATGGGATCTCTACCAGGAAAACCAGAGAAGAATCCCAAGGAGTCTTGCAATGTTATCCCTCTACTACTTCTTCAGGGATTGAGCTGAGTGATCATGAGAAAGAGGATGATGAGATTGAGAGGCTAGTGCTTGGAACTCAGATTGAGCATGTTCAGAGATTGGTTGTAGCCACAGCTGAGGCTAGGGTTGTAAAGGAAGCTGCCAAGAAGGTTCAAGGAAGGATTCTGAAAATTGATGAGCCTAGCTGAGAAACCAATTGAGAAGAGTGCTGACCTCAAACTGAAAGAAGTGAAGAAAGAAGAGAATGAGGTTGAGCTATCACCCTATGCTAAGCTCCTTTTCCCCAAAGAGTTCTCACCAAAGCTCAAAAGAAGGTGATCTCAAAGTTCAGGAAAGATCTTAGTGATGTTGGAGTCAAGCTTCCAGAGATCTCTCGGTATGGAAGCTCATGTTCAGATGATGCTCATCAAGGACATTCTCAACCACCAAGCTGAAGTGGCTGAGCTTTTAGACATCTCAATTCTGAAGATGGATCCACCAATCCCTCCCAAGTCCCTCCCTAAGCTTGAGTCTCAAGGGAAGTTCACATTGTCTTGCTCCCTTGGAAAACTAACTATGGATGATGCTCTTGTAGATAGTGGTGCTAGTGTGAATGTCATTTCCTTGGATATGGTGAAGAGTCTTGGGATTGAAAGCATGGAACCAGATACTTCTTCTCTCACCTTTGGGGATTCTTCTTCTACAACCCCACTTGGAATAATCAAGGACTTCCCCTTGAAGATTGGATCCTGCACCATACCCATTGACCTCACTGTTTTGAAGATGGCATCTGAAGAGAGAGTCCCTTTGATCCCTGGCACTCCTTTCCTCACAACAGTTGGAGCTTGCATTGACTTTCCCAACAAGAAGGTCACCCTCATGCATGTCAACAAAGTTGTCTCTTATCCTCTCCAACCTCCAATGGAAGCAAGCTACTGTGGGACAATCACTTGTGATGCACAAGCTGTTAAGAAGCCCCAAGACGAAGTGGTTGTTGGTAAGAAAGAAGGTCTTGATGGAGAATCTTCAAAAGAGTTGTGTGCTGAGCACTTGGAAAGTGCTAAACCAGAGGGGATGAGTGGAGCCTCAAAGGCCACTTATGGCGAGAAGAAGATGGTGAAAGAGCCTCATCCTCCACCTATTGATTTTCTCCCACACACCCTAACTCTCCATCCAAAGCATCTCAATGATGGTATCCTTGAGTACAAGATCAAGCATAAGGGCAAGCCCACACCATTCTCAAGTGCTAGAGCCATCATCACTCCTCAGCTCCAGGATGACCCAATCAAGCTTCAAGAGCTTCTCCCTCAGGTCCTCACCATCACACTTGAAGCTGTAAAGGATCCTCCTTCTCACTAGTTCAACAAAAAAGGTAGTCAAGATAGTGACTCAAAACAAGCTCACTTGGGAGGAAATCCCATGGTTATTCTTGTACATAGCTTTGCAATTTCAATTTTCCTTTAAGTTTTTTAATAAAAATGGTCAAGGTTTTCAGGTTGAGCCAAGCACTAGAGGAGAGAAGAAAGGTGGTGAACCACCTGAGCCCTATGATTGCCATGTAGCAGCCTCCTCTAGTTGCTATGAACCAAGCCAGCTCCTAGTCCTGACACAAAACACCACGCCCAAACCTCCTTCTTAGGTATCACTCCTACCCTTCTTGTATATACATTTGCTTTTCTCTTGTTGGGATATCTCCTTCTCTCTTACTCACACAGAGACTGTGTGATTTAAGTGTGGGGAGGTACCAAGTATTTGATCATGTTTGCTTTGTGATTGAGAGTCTCATGCATTGCATTGTACATTCATATATGCATAGAAAAGCCAAAAAAAAATTTTAAAATTTTTTGAATCATGTAGTTGCATCACTTGCATCTTTAATATTGAGTCTAGAGCATATAGGTTGCATTCACTTGCACTTGGAGCATTGCCTTGTAAATAACACTTGTTTGCACTGAATTTGACACCCTAGTTAAACATATCAAGTAGCTTAAGCATCTTTTGAAAAGCTTGCATGCTTTGAGCCTTGAAAACTCTTCTTTAAACTTGCTTGCTTGCTTGATATTGGCATTGTTCTTGAAACCAGCTCCAACCTGAACTTAGACTTGAATGAACTTAATTTCTCTTGCATATGGCCATTTGCATACTTGATCATGGATATCATACAAATTTGGGTTATCTTTCCCCATTGTACCACTCTTTGTTAACCCAAATGGCACTTCCATGCCCTTGAACCCTAGCCATTCTTTGAAGCCGACATTGATTTGCATGAGTGAGGCCTTTTCTGATAGCTTGTCATGTGCAAAATCTTGAAAGTATTGGGGGCGACATTGATTTGTTCTCATCTCTTGCTAGCATAGGGTCATCATTTGAGCTAGCTTCTAGGATGGTAAGTAGGGTCCTTGTTACTACATGGTTTATATCTTGGGTTTGGAATGTAACAGTGCTGAGATTGATGAACAAAAGAGTATCATATGAAAGAAAAACCCTAGGGACCTAGAATAGAAAGTTAAGAAGCTCTTGATTGATGTTTTTGACCTTTCCCCTTTATAAAAAAAAATTTCATTGGGTGAGTGATGTGAGTATGTTTTTCATTTTGGGTTATGGGATGAATGGAAAGGGTGTAGAACTTCTAATCACTTAGGAATGGATAGAATGATGAGGATGGATCCATGTATGCATGAATTTCTCCTAGTCTTAGATAAATTTTGCATAATGATCAAGCTCCTTGATTCTTGAGTGATAGCCACCTTAAAAAGATGCATTGAACCCTCATTTTAATCCATATTAGACCATTTGATCACCTAGCCAAATGATTGAGATCATGTGCCCATTTCTGAGACTTCACCTTGTGTGTGTGTGTGTGAATCAATATTAGGGCTGGTTAAGAGAATTTGTTGGTTGATAAGCATTGCATCTTGTGTAGAGGCATAAGAGTATTTATAGGCCTTGAGAAGCTAGAGTATAATAAGAGAGTTTTGCTCATGCTATTTGCTATGTTTCTTTAGGATGTCAAGTTGAGTGCTGTGGGTGTTTTGGTTTGGCTTCCATCTCTATGTCTCTTCTCCTTGTGTTTTGAAAAGATTACTTGAGTACAAGTAAAGGTCTAGTGTGGCGGAGTTGATGTCTTGCATATTTACATGTTTTTAGCATCCATATCTTGTGCCTTTTTATCATATAAGTTAGGCATTAGGCATCTTTAGGTTCATATTGCATTCATATGTCCTTATTAGGTGTTGGAGTGTGATATGGAGTTATTTGGGGTGTTTGGGGACTTTGTGGTCCAAAAAGGTGAAGAATCAAGATTGGCAATGACCAGGACATGAAGACCATACCTCGGACAGCCGGACACGAGACTCGGACGGCCGGAACTGATCCATGGACGGACTGAAGCAAGCTGATGCACGGCCTGACTGCTCGGGACGTGTTACCCACGCAGATAGGAGATGGATCAGCCAGTGCGCGGCCTGAAGGCGGAGCCATACCCGCTGCTTGGACAAGAGCTTGACGCTCTGATGCGCTGCCTGGACCGCTGGGAGAGAGCACCGCTGAACACACCAGAAGATGGACCTGAAGCACGGCCTAGATACTCGGCCTCACCCACCGGGACAGGCCAGAAGATGGACCGGACCAGGGCCTGGATGCTCGGCCTCACTCCACCGGGACATGCCAGCGTCCGGATTGTTCTTCTGGTCGGGACGCTGCTGGCAAGGCCAGTCCCACCCTGAGCTGCTTTTCTTTCTCCTATTGGTCAAGCCTTTATGATTCTAGGAATTTTTAGTAATTTTTAATGATGTTTTTAGGTTTTCTAAGCCTTGTATAAATACCCTTTGTATCCCAAAGTTGGGACTAAACTTCTTTTCTAAAAAAACACTTTTAGATCTAGAGGAAAGCTTGGATCTTGGATCCTTTTTCATCTTATTTTCTTGTGTTTGTTGGATTATTTCTATCACTAATCATGTTTAACCTTGAATCATCATTGGTTTTGGGGTTTTCCATGTCTATTAGTGAGTAGATCTATCTAGGGTTCATGGGCTTGGGAGACTAAGGGTGATTATGTGTAGATCAAAGATGTTCTAGGGTAGATCTTTCTTGATCCTTGCTTGTAGAGTGTTCTTCTTGCTATTTTGGAGTTGGCCTCTTCAAAAGAGCTAAAGGCATTTCATGACCGAAAGGTGTTCTATGAAATGCCTGAACCAATTCTCCAATGCTTTTAACATTCTTTACCAAAGAGATTTGTTGTTAAAGGTGTTAAGATAGCTAATGGACTAGTTCTTAATGATTGCTTTCATATTATTCAACCTAGGAGATTAGATGTAACACCCCAGGACCGTCCTAGACATAGGTCGACCCACCGGCCAACAATCAAACAAGAACATGGCCGATGAACCAACCAACGCCAAGGGTTGGAGATGAAAGGCCAACCGGCAGCCAACAATCAAACAAGAACATGACTGACCGTCCAACCCAACACCCTGATCCGAAGCGCCACGTGGACGGTCAGGAACAATCCGCCAATGTCGCAGAATTTACTCCGCAACTTAGACCAGTTCGCCCACTAACTCGCCCCGCTAAGTCAGGGCATAAGGCTTTGCAACCTGTAGCAAGACTTAACGGTTTGTAGATCGAGGCCTGCTTTGCAACCCGCACCAAGACCTAACGTTGTGTTAGACCGACTAGTCAGTTATCGAGTACTCATGATGATATAAAATAATTACTTTATTGATTAAGAAATATCCATACATTGACATAAACAAGACTGGGCCCGACCTAATGACAAATCGAGTCAACTAAACTCTTATCAAAAATACCGTTAACAAAAGGCATGAAAATCTACACCGGCCGGTCCTAACGCCCAGCACCAAGCTATCCGATCAATCCTACTTAAACTACCTGCAAAAGGACAACGAGCTGGGTGAGTAACCTTATGTCACTCAGCGAAGCCATGCCTCTACCCACCCTCACTAACCCAGACAACCCAAAACAACAAGCAATCTATCCTATCATGCAATCAATCAAAACCAACATTATATAAACAAAACCGTTACTAAGTTAGATCCCCGCCCTGCCGTTATCTAACTTCAAGTAACGGACCGTATGAAAACAAGACAACCACCAATATCTATATCCAATCATCTATCAGTACTACTACATAATCAAACCGGTTACTAAGTTAGATTTCCTGCCATGATCCAACTTCAAGTAACAGGAACCTGCAAGCAAATCAATCAACCACAAACAACAATGACAAGATACTAATTAACTACGACTCAATCTAACTCAACACGTGATATCAGTGTTACACTCTCACTAGGGTTCCATAACCCTCACGACACACTAACACAACATGACACTCTAACCTGGGCCCTGGTGACTTTGTGTTCCTCCTCAATATCGGCAATATCCTATTTCCCTACCAAAGGCCAGAAGAAGGAACTTTCAACCCATCCGCGCCCACAGTCATTCGGGTCAGCGACAGCCCACAGTCCTCGGTCACTGCCACATTACACCATCGCGTAATAACTCAGCCTTAGGCCATGACCGCCTCTCGAGTCTTCCGATCCAGCGAATAAGGGGTTTCCTTAAACCCGCCAGGATGCAGGTCTGAAGGAAACACTAATCACCCCTACAAGCCTAGTACGTTGCACAATATCAATAACCTCAAACACAATCTAGAACATAACCTAAAGATAAAGTTCTAGACTCTAACTAGACACTCGACTCAACAACACAATCAAAGTACCAGTAGTCCGCCTATATGGCCTAAGACCCTTAGTACTCTAATCAACTAAACAACACGATTAATTAATCAACAAGCAATCAAGTCAATCAAACCGTTACCCGATAGTTCAGCCTCCATGAAACTATCTTTAAAGATAACGGAACCTGCACTCAATGAAATCAACACGAAGAATAGAAAACATGATGCAACCTAGCCCTAGTCCTAGTCAGGTTATTAACTCGGTCTTAATTCCATTTCATCTCAACTTAGCCCTTGCTAAACTGAGTACAATTCATAATGAAAATAACCCTAGGACTCTATCAAGCATCAGTATGAGATAACTACTCTATATGCAACTCGATCTATCCTAAGTTCCAAGTGGAACTCAAACAAACCAACTCACAGTGTTCTATGCCGATAAGAAGCTGGTTGATCGGAGAGGACTTGGCCAAACCCAACCTGGACGCCTTGAATGGACAGGACTGGACTAATCTTGACTTGGACAGAACCTCCCTTGATACTGGTCTGGACTGAACTCAAATCGAGCAGAACCTTCCTAGCTGCTGGACGATTCCTTCGAATTCTGAGCAGAGTATCGAACCATGACCTCGACTGAACTGAACCCTTAGAACTGAAATGATCATGGACAGCACCTCCACTTCAAAATGACTCTCTCTCTAGCCACGTTGACATGGTTCCCATCTGAATTGATCTTCACTTGATTGATATTCAGTTGGACAGAACCTTCCTAGGCTTACTTGAAATCGAGAGAAACTGATCTCAAAACTCTCTAAACTCTCAAATAGCTCGAACCTCTTACTTTCTTTTCTACTCTCTTTCTAACCCACGTTTTTAACTTTCTTTTGAAAGGTCTGGATGAATGAAATGTGAAGGGGTCGTGGGCTATTTATAGTAGAGCAGCTAATCAGATCTGGTTGGTGGCAGCCCGGGTGTTGCAGATGGCTCGATGCATGCGCGACACCTCGTGCTCCACATGTCCTTAAGAATGGCCAGGACTCATGCAAAGTGACACCTCTATCCTTCCTGGACGACCAGATGGCTTGCTGCATGACTGAATGAGGCGACACACCATCTCCACATGTCGATCAGCATGCTTCAATCGCAGATACGCGACATCTCGTGCTTCTGGTGTGTCAAGCTGCATGTGCTTCTTCCATGCACGTCTACACCTCCTCCTTGTGTTGACACTCAGCTGGTTTGGGGATATACATCATGTCCTGACCCCTTAGATCAAGCCACCTCGAAGCTTCGATTTATGCTTATTACGCCCTTCTAGTGAATTTTCGCCCCGCGATCAATCCTGAATAATTTTCTCCCGTTCTCTGATGATCTGAATATTTTAATAAACTCCAAAAGAATTCGGATCTTGGAGAAAAATTTCACGAGCCTTCCCTTCCTCAAAAATCCATAATACCAAATTAGCGATTTTTGCCAATTTCGCCTGCTTCGATTCCCCGCCGCTTGCTTCCCGTCCTGCTTAAATTCCCTTCCTGCTTCCAACTTCCAGAATCATATTTTAGTGATATGAATTTTTCCGAAAACTTCGCGTGAAGAAACGCGTCGGCTTAAAAACGTCGTGCTTCTAAAACGTTGTGTTTCCAAAATTTTTATTCTTCCAAAAGATCCGCCTGATCAATCTAACACCTTCTCTAACAGGGTTGTGCAGCTTAAGCTTCCCTCACGATCAATTCTTTGACCACCTCGTTCTTAGAAATTTCCGGATCGACCCTTCTTGCCTCGCGTTTCAACTATGCGATGTTTCGACCAATCTTCTATTTTCTGAACCATGTCAAATGTTTCATGATGGTAACTCAACATATCTCCTTATGATTTGATTTCAAAGCTAGTCTCCAAACTCTGATTTTGTTGATCTTGACCATTTTACCCTTTCTGGTTATCACATTAGATGCTTGAGATATGTTAGTGAACGAGCATTCATCTAGAGATAGAGCTTGTTTAGAATTGTGTCTAGGCTTAAGGTGTTAGATTGATTGAAAGTTTGCCATCTTAGATTGAAGCTTGATCACCCAAAGTCAATTCCCTTGTCCCAAGAGCCCCTTTGCTTCATATAGAAAAGAAATGTTCACTCTTTTATTGCATTTTTAATATTGTCTTAGTTCATAGTCATCTTCACTCAATGGTTGCACTTAGATTAAGCATAGATTTGCATTCCCTTTGCATTAGAATCACTTAGAATTGGTTCGACAATCTTTATACTACATCATTTGATTAGAGCCTAAACTCCTAACATCACCTAGGGATCTCGAGGATGCAGCTCTTGAATTTCTTCATGAGGCTTTGAGTGATGCCCAGATATTGGATCATGTTGTCGCCCTTGGCCTGGTATTCTCCTTGTACCTGGTTGATTATCAGCTGAGAATCATTGTAGACTTGAATGTTCTCGCACCCATTTGCTGAGCTAGAGTCAATCCGGCGATCGGGCCTCGCATTCTCACTTTCGTTGTTAGTCGCCTTAAAGGTGCACCTTACAGCTCGAAGCCTATTACCATGGGTAAAGTGAGTATTATCCCTACTCCGCCCTCGACATTACTGGATCGGTCCACATACAGGACCCATACTCCTTCGCTGTCGCCTTGTGTTGGAGGATGCTCTTCTGTTCTAGATCCGGAGCATGTTGGGAGAGAACCCGCCACAAAATCTGCCAGGACTTATAGCAGTAGCCGGTCGGAAGATCACGTCAGATTCCCCTAATTCCACTACCCATTTGGCAAGGCTCCGGAGATTTCTGGTTTGTGGAGTACCAACTTTATCGGATAAGAGGTGACGACCACGCATCAGGTGAGCTTGGAAATAAAGGTCGAAGCAGCAGCTACCATTAAGGCTAGAGCCAACCGTGACTGATCGAAGCTCGCGATAAAGGAGAGCCTCACTCACGTAGTAGACTGGTAGCTGTTTATTACTTTCCTCTCGGTACCAGGATGGCACTTACCGCGTGCCGAAACGCCAGGTATAGTAACGAGAACCTCACCGAGCAGCAGTTTAGATAAGAGAGGGGAGTCGGAGGTAGACCTTGAGTTCATGAAGGGCTGCTTGCATTTCTCAGTCCATAGGAAGTCTTTTGGATTCATAAGAGTTTCGAAGAAGGCGGAGACTTGTCGGAAAGCCTGGAGATGAATCTGCTCTCAGGCCATCCTCCCTGTCTGTTTCTCGACCTCCTTGATACTCCTCGGGGAGGAATTGTTTGAATAGCTCGGATCTGGTCTGGATTGGCTTCGATGCCCGGCAGGTGACGATATATCCAAGGAACTTGCGGAGCTAACGCCAAATGAGCATTGGCAGATTGCTTATGGTATTTCCGAGAGTAGAGAAGGCTTGTTGAAGGTGCGACGCGTGTTATGGTATTTTCGTAGGTCGCTTTTAGTACTACTAAACACTAGAAGATTTGTATGAAAAGATAAGAATCGAGACTAAAGAGATGTTAATTATTGATTTGAGCAGGGACTACAAGATTTCGATATGTAAACCCTAGTTCTAGCCTAATTTCTAATCTCTTAGTCTCATAATGTCAATCCCTTTTCTAGGGTTTTGGGGTCCCTTTATAGGTGTAGATGTCGTTGAAGTAGATGGAACTCTTCCATATTCGTAAATATGGAAGAATCTCTCTGGAAAACTTCCATTTTTCTGTCGGACTGGAAGAAGGTACCAGAGGCAGGTTCTTTGATGCAGGGATCAGGAGCAGATACCATGTCCGGAGGCTGGAGAAATTTGGTACCTGGATATTTTTCCCCAACAGTTTGCACCTTATTTCTTGAGCTTGTCCTCAGATCAAGGAATAACTTGTATGTTATGTAACAGTTCTGTTATAGCAGATTTCTTCCAAGCGAGACGCGACTCGACTCCTTATCTCTTAAATCCACGGTCAAATCGGAGTTCATATTTGGGACCTGGAACGAGACTTTCACCTTCTGACAGATCAATGTTCTCCGGTGCTACCAGATCCGGACTTGGTTAGAATCGACTACGCAAGGTCCGAATCCGGATTCCAGGATTTTAGCTGATGGCTAAGTTTGTCGTAGTCTAGCCTTCGATCGCTATATTTCTCGGACGAGTGATTCTAACCAAAAGGAGAGGGAAACCTCTTTTGGGCTTTCTTTAAAAATTTGAAGGTGGGTTGGGCTTCAGATTGGCCTCGCGACAGTTGAGCTTTCCACACCTTGGCTCTTTCTTTTGAAGCGTGATCCTCGAGGTGCATCAAGATTATCTAGGGTTTCCGCTTCAGTTTCTTCACCGCTTTTTCTGGACCTTCACACTTCTACTTCGATTTTTGGCGATCTCTTAACTCAAGACCTTCTGGTTCCTTGAGCAGGTAGCCATCTCCTTCTCTTCTCTTTTAGGCTTCTTTCTACTCATGGCTGTAGATCCCATAGACATGCTTCAGATTCATCTCAGTAGGTGGTAGGGTTAGGTCTAGGAGAGAAATTGAAACCTCAGATCCTAGGAACCTTTCACCTCTTCTCCCTTTCGGGCGTCAAGTCGAGCCCCAGACCGATGAGACTTCTTCGTGGAGAATATCTCGCCTGATGAGGAAAAAAGCTTCCATTGATTGGTCCCGCTTCTCAGATCGAGTAGAGATCGAGGAATGGAGGAGATACTGATCTCTCAAGGGATCGCTCTTCCGGACTCCGAGTCCTTCCGATAGGATCTCAGATTTTGAGTCGACGAGGTCCCAATTTACTGAAGCATACTTTGAATCGGGATTTAGGGTAATGTTCCTTCGTTAGTCAAGTTATCGGAATTTCTAAATCTCCGGTCAGTTGACTCCTTCAGCTTGGAGAATCTTAATTGCATCCAGAACTGGCGATCTTGAGAAGTTGACGTTGGGAGTGAATGAGATCCTCTCGACCGTGTTTCCGTTACAGGGGAGGTAGATATTACCCGCGCCCTCACAACAGTGATCCTTCGTTCAGAGATCTCAAAACGAAAGGCGCCATCCGATTTTTGTTAATTGGGCAGAGATTTGCTTTGGCGCTTCTCTCTAATTTGGCATATAGCTGGTAGGTTATTGTATTTCTCTCATGATTCTTGATATAATTCTAAACCTTTCTTTGTAGACGATCTCATTGTCTGCACCGGAAAGGAAGCCTCGATCAAGTTCTGTAAATTCCTCCGTAGCCGCCCGCTCTTAAGCAAAGAAGTCTTAGAACGCTGCAGTATTTGGGGTAAGTCTTCAGACTTGATCGCCTTGTCTTGTTAAAAATGGTATCTGATGCTGTTTTGTCTTTTCAGGTGATATGTCGGAGTCCACAGGAGAAGAGGCGCTGGCAGCATTCAACCGGCTATGGCGGCTGTGAGGCAAAGCAAACTCCTTCCAAAACCACTTCGCCGGTGGAGATGCTCAAATTACTAAAAGCACCAAAACGCAGCTCGGCAAGTCCAGTTCCCTCCTGTTCAAGGAAGAAATGAAACCATGGATGGGGAGGCTTCACCCAGCAGCTGATGAACCCGCGCTACTCCTTCCACCTGATCATTGTGTTTTATGAACTCTGAATCTTTTGTGTTTGTGCCCTTGGTTTGGGCTTTGGTTCTGCTACTCCCTTCGGTTTTAAGACTTTTAAATGGGCTCGTGTTCCTTTATTTTTGTAAAATGTTAACCTTTATGGTTTTGAAAACGCTTTATTCTCGCACTCCAGCTTTTCTTGGTAGTATAGATTTTCTTTCGCCTTTTGGAGATGACCGTAATGTGACCCTTTTGTTAAATGGGTGTTTGGTGAAGTTCCTTTGTCTTGGTTCATAAGGCCAGGAAGGTTCGATGGACTTTTCTGTTTGGACGCCATGCTATATGATTGAGCCGGGGTTACTTCAGATCTCTGAGGATCTTGCTCAAAGTCCTGCGGTTCTCGATCCAAATCCTCGAGATCTCGGTACTCCAGAATTTAAAGATTCAGAACCAGAAAATCTTTGATAGAACTCGGTGGTTATAATGAAGGCCGAAAATCTTTTATTTAAATCCAGAGACTTGAACCCGAAGGTACCTGTTTAAAATTCGAGATTTCGTTCTAAGCCGAGGTTTTGTTCTAACTCGAAGTTAGATTTTAGAACCCGGAGGTTTTGGTTTAAACCCGGCGTTGTTTTCATCGAGATCGCGGGTCAGCCCCGCTGGGTAGGCCGCTAACGCTCTCGGTCAAGGATTCGGCGATTGCCGTAAGTAGGCCACTATCGAGATCCTATCATGCTGCACTCTCCTTTCGCAGAAGCCACTCTCGCCTTTAATTTTGTGCTGGTGTGGATCTACTCGTAGTAGTAATCCAGGTGCCAGACTTACAACTTTCCACGCCTGGAGAAGTAGTGAATATGAAGTGCTCCCGGTTCTTTGCACCGTCCGCTCCCTGCATCAGTTCCGGCTGATGGCAGTACTGGCAGTTATCGTCATGCCCCCGTGATTGTGTATAGCCCGTGGCGTTTTAATGGGTTTTGGGCACTAGTATCGCGGCGGTCCCTACGTAAGTTCTAGCTCGAGGCTTTTACGCATGGACTGAGGTGTTTTTGACAGTGTACTACGTGGTGGGGTGGTCAAAATCGGTCAACGACGAAATCGTCACCGAAAGTCCTCTGAAGAAAACAGTGACGATCGAAACCGAAACGCGGTCGCCACCGATGAACTTACGGGAGGCATGAACGGACCGTGAACCCGGGATCGACGGAAGCAGCAACAGCAGGCATCGGCGGACGCTGACACCTCGGGCGGCCTCGGGCGCCGGGCGGCCGACCACGCCAGCTTGGCGCCGGGCGGCAGGTCGGTTTCCACGCCATGCGGCGCCGGCGCCAGGCCGCCAAGTAGGACGACCACGCCGCCTGCCGCCAGGCCTGGCGCCGTGGCAGGCTCGCCCTCTCCGCTCACGGGCGTAGGCCTGTCGTCTCCGTCTACGGCGGCAAGGGTCCTGGCCCATCCGCAGTCGCCTCGTGATCTCGCAACGACAACATCTTGGTCCCTTAAACCCATGTTCGATTGTTCGAGAAACACGACGATTCTTCCACAAAGCCTTCTCAATTGTTTAAAAAGTTCGTATTTTAGAATCTAAGTTCGAAGCCTCATTACTCAAACCCTCGAAGACGGAAGTCACGATCCAAGTCCATCTCGATCCCGATACAGAAATCTCGAAGACCATAAAAGGTTCAATGATGAATGGATTTCGATTCATCGTATAAAATGATCATGGTTATTCTAAACACCAAGCATCTCGACTATAATGAGGAATTGGGATTCCTTCGATTCGCTAATTTCGTTCCCACGTTTGGCTAAGGAGGGGGTTACGGATCTATCTATCTCGAACTGCACACGCTAGACGGAACACCCGCCGACGCCAACTTTGAGAAGACTCCAACTAGAGATATCGCCCACAGTCACTGCTGCTGCAAACACTGAGACGCCAGACAGATAAAGGCACTGCCACTTCCGTGAGCGGGCGGAACAGCAGACAAGCTGATACCTCGCCGCGAAAACAGGTCGGCACCTTAACAGCGAGGAGCAAGCCTCGCGGATCCACCAAGGGACGGTCGCGGCAGAAGACTCGACCGGATCTCCCGGAACGAAAAAGATGCCCGAAAGAGTCCACTCGAGGAAACGGCTCCAAAAGGACAGCAACGACCTCGAACCTTCCACCCCGCTACGGAAACAAGGAAAGCAACGCCGAAAGATCGATCTAGATATCAGCGACCAATCGGATCCTTCCGATGAAGACGCTGACATCCACCCAGTGAGAACCCGGCCAGTCCGCCGGGCAGACGGTATCGCTCGAGAGGCCCATGACAGATGAGGAGGAAGAACTGTACTGGATTGAGCAGGAAAACTTCGAGGATCAAGCTCGATCCATCGCGACTCAGCCGGTAGCAATAACAGATCCATGATCTCCGCAATCTCTCAAAAGACCGTGGCGGAGAAAGCGGTGAAACGAAATCCACCAGGCGACCAGTTCGCCCCAAATCGATAGACTTCTCGAGGAAGCACGGAAAACACCGTTCACCACTGGATCACGGAAACACACATCTCAGACCCATGGAAAATCAAAATCCCTCTATGACGGTACAACGGATCCTAAGCGCACTGCAGTCTTTCCTGATCGCAATGGGTAGATGCAACCCCGGGAGCGAACGAGACGCGGGTCATTTCTTCGCCGAAAGCACTGAAGGCGCATTCGAATGGTTCTCCGCTCAAAAAGAACTCCATCAGGCTTCCGCCAACTGGCCTCGCGGTTCTCAAACAATACTCCATGTTCATGGACAGAGAAACGTCCGACGGGACCTATGGAGCCTAGCTGAAGGAAGACGAATCCGCGACTTCATGCGAAGGTTCAAACTGGTGATGGCAGAGTAACAGGCATCATCAGCGTAATAATTAACGCCCTGAGGAAAACTCTACAAGTCGAAGTTCGAAAGTGGATATTACTGGAAAAGCCGCGGACAATCCAGGATACTCCCACAAAGCAACGGAATTCATCATCATGGAGGAAGAGATGAAACTTCTATCGAGAAGCACGGATCGCAGAAAACCGCGATCCAAGAAGAAACCCTCAGTGAATCAAGTACGCCCATCACGAAGGAAGACAATGCAGCATAACTACGCCATCAACTTCGAACAAGGCAAAACCTCCGACACCTGGACCAGGAACCAGTACAAGGATAATTCCTACTCGCGGTTCCATGAAACCAGAGGTCACTCCACCGCGAACTGCAGGCCTGCTCTGCCACGAAAGCTCCTCACCGGCGAACTGTCAAAGTTCAAGAGTATTAAGGACTTGCTCCGAGTCCCGACCACCCAAAGACCAACAAAGCTGTCTCCGAGGACCGCACCCGAAATCAATCGGGTGAAAAGCGTGGAAGGAGACAGGATCGACCAAGGAACAGCAAACAGCCAAAGGGTAATTATGATCATCGGAGGATCGCAGTTCTACCAAGACTCTGTCCGTCGAAAAAAAGCACGGGCAAAGCCAGGACGAGTTCCAACTGGTTCCTGGATAGCGATATTCCCAACCACCGATCAAGCTTGAGGAACAGGAAACTGCGGAATCGACAAACCTCATTGCGATCCTTTGGTTATCGAACTGTTAATCAGGATCTCGAATCTGCCGATCCTGATGATAGGACTTTTCTAGGTCCTAATCAAATGTTGTAGAATACAAGATGTCAATCCAATTCTAAGAGATTCTAATGCAAAGGGAATGCAAGTTCATGCTTAATCTAAGTGCAATCAAGTTGAGAGGATGATTATTAAACTAAGACAAATATTAAAAATGCAATAAAAGAGTGAACTTTCTTTCTCAATGAGGCAAGGGGTTCTTGGGACAAGGAACTGACTTTAGGTGATCAAGATTCAATCCAAGATGCTAACTTTTCAATCAATCTAATTCCTTATGCCTAGACAACAAAACTAAGCAAGCTCTATCTCTAGATGGATGCTTTTGCTATGATCACCCAAGTACACCAAATCTCTTTGGCTGTAATGATCAAAGCAAGCATGGAGAATGAGTCTAATAGCAATCCTAGCTCTTTTGACAACTAATCTCTTAGGCAAAAAAGCTAAAAGCATAGATGAGTTGGTTCAGGCATTTCATAACACCCTTCATGAAATGCCTATGGCTCTATGTTTGAGAGGCCAACCCAAATATAGCAAGAAGAACACCAAATCAATGCAAGGAGATGATAGATCTAACACTAAGCACCTTGGATCTACTCTTAATCACCCTTAGTCTCCCAAGCCCATGAACCCCTAGATAGATCTACTCACTAATAGCCATGGAAAACCTCAAAATCAAGGATGATTCAAGGCTAAACATGATTAGAGAAGAAGATAATCTATTAAACACAAAAGAAATGAGATAAAAGGATCAAAGATCCAAACTTTCTTCAAGGTCTTATTATGTTTTTGAGAAAAGAAGTTTCATCTCTTAATGAGATTACAAGAGAAGGTGGCTTGAAAGCCCTTAGAAGCATAAAACAAGATTACTAAAAGTTCTTAAGCAAAATTGGTCTAAACCAATGGGAGTGGATCGAACACCAACGGATTTCCATCATCTAACCGGCCTGTGTTCCCTCGTCCAGTGCATGCTTCTGTGTTCTGTCCAGTCAGTCCGGTTGTGCTCCCCGTTCTTCCTTCCCGCCGCCTCTTCCTCGATCCGTCGCTTTCTTCTCGTCCGCTTCACCAACCCGGACTTGCCTACCCGGTCTGGTCACCTCCAGCACAAGCAAACGACCGGTACCTGTCCCAGGCTCAGTCATCCCGGACTGGAACAATTCCATCCATCTGTCCTTTTCCCGGCCGGCTGTCTCTACCCGGCTGTCTCTACCGGCCATCCTGACATGCTCCAAGTGAATTGATCATAACTTCTCCAATACAGGTCCAAATGACTTGAAACCACTTCCATTCGAAAGCTAACTCAATTTTCTGTGTCTCCACAAAATCTTAGCAGCAGGAGACATCTCTAAGACCTCTGTCCATGCTCATATTTGTCTTGACCAGATCATGGTTTGATCTTTTCATGGCCAAACATGATACTTCATCTCTTTTGGGGCCATGAGTCTTCCAAACACCTCAAATCACACCAAATCACACTCCAACACCTGATAAGGACAAATGAATGCAAATGGACCTAAACATGCCTAATGCCTAACTTATATGATCAAAATGCATAATATATGGATGCTAAAACATGTAAATATGCAAGACATCACATCCTCGCGATACAAGAAGTACGGTCAACGCATCTTCTCTGACACCCTTTACAGGATGAAGATCCCACTTGGGAAGTCGTCCCTGAGCGAAACCTTTGACTGGTTTCGGGTCACTTCCATGACCCTGAGAATTAAGCTCCCACCATGGCAGGGAAGTCACGAAGATCGCCGAGTTTGCAGTAGTCGACAACCCGCCATCTACAATGCCATCATGGGAACCCCTTGGATCAACTCCATGAAGGCAGTACCATCCACATATCACCTCGCATCAAATTTCCGACTCCAACCGATACCGCAGTCATCCGTAGTCGAAACAATCGAGACTTGTTACCTAGCCGAGTTCAAACTGCGAAAGATCGGAAGGCCCCTGCGGCAACCCAAACGAGCAAAGGAATCACACAACATTCCTGAATACGAAAAAGATGATCCAGAATCATCCGAACAGGCAACGATTCAAGACAGCGACAAGGTCTCGAGTCCACCGAAAAGCAGACAGCTCGACCCGCGACAAACCACCGATCCGATTAGCACGATCGAACGGCAACGCAGGGAGTAAAACATCAGCAGCAACTATCAGAACTACGAGATGGCTTGATCCTCGAAAGAGGTATCGAGGCAGCTCGTCGAAACCCGGCGAGTTCAGTTATCCCTCACCAAAAGGGGAGTGGGTACGATACTCCTATACTCCCACAAAAACGCCAAATATCCGCGACATGTACTCGAACTTTTCAAATTTTTCAATAAAATTCTTTCTATCTTTTATGCTCACTTAAACGCGTAAACACTTCGAAAAACGAAAATCATATCTTCAAAAGAAATGCAGACGTCGCAACTTCTGAAAAGATAACAAAACTTGTATCATCCGCTAAACAGTCCACCCGCGACTTAAAGACAACTTATGCCCGTTGATTGGCCCGCGGACGATTACAGAAACGCTTTCACTCAATACAAACTCGTAGTCAGACCTATAAGGTCCTCTTACATCCGATAAGGATATCATAGCGCTATACAAGAAACCCAAAATTTTGGTTTAGCGCCTCGGATAAACTCAGATAGCTCGATTCTTTAACACAAGTCATATAAGCCGCTTACTAGTCGCGAATTTAAACGAAAAGAATCAGGAAGAAATCATTAACAGGCAAAACGAAAGCCGATCAGTCATCGCACAGCCTTAAAGCTGAGAGTAAGCCTAGGTCTTGCCCTAAACCCAGTCTTGTTGGATCTTGACATCTCACAGACATAGTATCGTGATAAGATCCCAAAACATGTCTCTTATCGCTACACCTAAAAACGCTAAAAGTAGCATACTGACCGCGACAAATAAGAGTTAGGATAATGGTGACTACTCACATTCTTTCCTCTACACTTGAAAAGTATAAATCAAAACAAAAGACTAAATCTCGCAAATTTTCATATTCATAACGCAAAAACGGCAGGATTCTAAGCCACACACGCCAAACATACGCTCAAAAAGAAAGTCAACATCGAGAAATCCAGACGCTGAAACCCGAATGAACCCACAGGCTGGTCCACTTCCTCGCTCACACCCCGGCGTTCTAACCACCCTCGGCGTTTCATCAGCTCGGCCTCCACCGTATCCTGAAACCTCGATAGGATCCCATAGTCTAAGGACTCTTTCTTCAACTGGAGGAACCAAGGATTCAGCATGAGCACACTCGCCATGAAGTCCTTCATTTCGCAATCTCAGAATCAAAGGAGAAATCTGGTTCTGAGACTTAAAGATTTCTGACCGAGCCTCAAGACTGCGGAAATCGCCAACAAACTCCTCGCTTCTTTAAAGCATTGAAACTCAGCAGCAAACGGTGCGATCCTGACCAGCCTCAACATGAGGGATTCAAAGATCAACAATGAACCAGCTAGGAGGGAGATCAAGGACGACCTGGGCTTCATGATGGACGTGTCTAAGAAGTTGTTGGCTGAAGATAGGCCTTTCAAGCCCAAGAAGTGGAAAGATAAACCAGCTTGGTTCATCAGCCTCTTTTATGGATTATCCTTTGGGTTGAAAAGAAACCATGATGCAGATAAGTATTTGGAATATTTCCAAATATCTTATTATTTATTTTAGTAATTATATTAAGTTAGATAATTACCTTTTATTGTATTTTCTATATTTTAATGGTTTTCCTATTTTAGTTAAGATTAGGTTTTCTAGATCTAATGATTTATTATAAATAGTCATTCAATCCTACAATTGTAAGACAGACATTCTTTAATAAAACTTAAGCTCCTGGCTTTATTTTCACGCCCTCCGGGGACCTCCCTTCATTGTTCACGGTGAGCAAGTTCCTTTGTCACAGTAGGTAGCGTGAGCTTCCGGATACATCCTAGACATGAAGCAGGGCGCACCTGTGTCTCAGGAGTTGCTAAACAACTCTAGAGCAGTCCATAGCTCTTTTGTGAAGATCACCAACCTGGAGCTTCTCAAGCTCAAGGATCCTTCCATCATCCCTCAAGTGTGATTGGGACGAGGTCTTCTTATCCAAGGCCGTACCATGTGGTATCAGAGCCACTTGGGGGTTTAGGGTTTGTTGATCTTCACCTAGGATCACAAATTTCATCATCAATCCAGCAATCTTCAAAATATTCTCATAGAAAACATGGAGATAAGGCTAAACAACCAGCAACAAGGAAGAGAGTTGCAGAAAACCAGACCTTGATCTTTAGTGAACAGCAACTGGATGACTTAGCAGCCGAGATCTTCAATCAGATCATGAGAAGGCGTGGCAGCAAGCAAAGGTGGGAGAGATCTGACATAAAAACGTCCAAGGAGAGAAATTTACTTTCTTTGGATCCGCTTTGGGCTGGTCTAGGGTTCCATCAGAGGCGAGAGAGAATATCCAGCTAGTTCCTGAGCTATTAACAGACAAGGTCTGCAAAACAGGAAACAACACTTGTAAGCCATGCTCACAAACAGCTGCGAAGAAACCTGAGATTGCATCAGTGCTAAACACTCCTTGTCAAGGAGACCATTCAATTATTCAACTACAGCAAGAGGAGCAAGTACCAGTAGCTTTGGGTGGTCATATTCTTGACCTAACTAAGGCTAAAGAAGAAGGAAAGCTTGATGGGGTGCTTGTGGTTCATAAGGAGTCATCTGAGACTTTGATTGAACAAGGTGGATTCATTAAATTTGCTTCTGAATATTCACTGACCAGGCTTCTTGTTTGTGTTAGATTCAGTCTCATGGATCACTTAAAAGTTGTCAAAGAGCTGCACAACTTCATCTTTGAACCAGGAGGAAAGCTATGTGAGTTTAAGAGCAATAAGAACATTCTGGTTCAAAGAGCAACAACAGAGCTGTGCAGGCACGAAATATTCATCCTCAAAGAGCAGGATTTGAGGTCAAATCCTTTAAAGGAGGAGGGAATAGTGTAGCTCTAATCAGCAGCAAAGGCAAGATAAAGAGAGAAAGTATGAATTGCATCAACTACTTAAAGACTTGCAAGTTTGGCCTCACCATCCTAGACCAAGACACCACGTGATTCATACTGATATGAGGTCACGGAGAGCTTGTATCACACGCCATCAATGGTACAAGCAAGGGTATCCAGAGAAGAAAAGTTCAAAGCCGATTTCTTCACTCTACAAACTGACTTGAGTTGGCTTGTAGACAAGTGTGGAAAGACCAGGGATGACCCAATAGAGGAAAGGGACGGTCCTAGACTCAAGAGTGAGTATGGGGATCAATGTACACGACCTCCTGATCAGGAGAATCATGTCAGGCGATTCACTTTGATTCTGGATCAAGTTGTGCTGAGAGATGACCAGAACTTACTTATTCTCGGTCATATGGGATTGGTTCAACCACCAGAGTGTGGAAGAAGGTTCTTAGTCAGTCATGAAGAGCCAGCATTACTGTCTGATATATCTTGTGTGCTAAGAGTCTTTACAGCCTGTGAAGAGCACGGTATGAATGTATTTATCCTAGATGGTTCGGATTTGAGGACAAATCCTTTTAAAGGAGGAGGGAATGGTGCGATCCTGACCAGCCTCAACATGAGGGATTCAAAGATCAACAATGAACCAGCTAGGAGGGAGATCAAGGATGACCTGGGCTTCATGATGGACATGTCTAAGAAGTTGTTGGCTGAAGATAGGCCTTTCAAGCCCAAGAAGTGGAAAGATAAACCAGCTTGGTTCACCAGCCTCTTTTATGGATTATCCTTTGGGTTGAAAAAGAAACCAATGATGCAGATAAGTATTTGGAATATTTTCAAATATCTTATTATTTATTTTAGTAATTATATTAAGTTAGATAATTACCTTTTATTGTATTTTCTATATTTTAATGGTTTTCCTATTTTAATTAAGATTAGGTTTTCTAGATCTAATGATTTATTATAAATAGTCATTAAAGCCTACCAAGACAGACATTCTTTAATAAAACTTAAGCTCTTGGCTTTATTTTCACGCCCCTTTGGGGACCTCCCTTCATTGTTCACGTGGTGAGCAAGTTCCTTTGTCACAGTAGGTAGCGGAGCTTCCGTGATACATCCTAGACATGAAGCAGGGCACTGTGTCTCAGGAGTTGCTAAACAACTCTAGAGCAGTCCATAGCTCTTTGTGAAGATCACCAACGCCCTGGAGCTTCTCAAGCTCAAGGATCCTTCCATCATCCCTCAAGTGTGATTGGGACGAGGTCTTCTTATCCAAGGCCGTACTCAAAACGATTCCGCCGGGCCGCCACCTCAGCTCGCCCATCCTCCTTCTCCTTTCCGCCCGACAAGGGCTCGAAAGAAGCTCTTCTTGCGTTCTGCGCTCTACCACTTGTCGAACCGAAGAGCTCTCGCCAGCTTCTTTGGTCTTGAAATTAGCAATCCTAGACTTGCAGAAACTTGAGTCAAGCGCATTGCCAAACACTCTTAGTCCCTGCTTGAATTCGAGATCAATAAACATACATATATACAGATTCAAAAATACGGTTAAGAAGTTCAAAGGGCAAAACCTTGTTGACCCGCTGGGAACCCTCAGCAAAACCCATTGCTTTTCCTCATCCTCCAGCGACTTCGTCAGTAACTAACTCTGGAGGAAGGCCAAAGAAATTGTTGGGGAGTGGAAAATTGCTGGCTCCACCTTTTTCCGCTGAAACAAAACTAGGGTTTTCCCCAACGGTGAAGGGTCTTCCAACCTTCCTCACAGTCGATTTTTCCCTTCACGAGATCTCTGTTTACGCCTCGGTAGGAGCTTCGACAACCTGTTCGGCATCGCATGGCGGACAGGGTCTCGGACTGGTAAAGCCTACCGGTCTCAATCCGCTCAAAGGTGAAGGATTTCCAGAAAAACGCCTTTGACGAAGAAGGTCCCTCTTGACAAAAGATCACCGCATGTGCGCAACAGCCCCGTTCTCTACAAAGCGAAATTTTTCACTAAAACTCTCACTTCCGAATGATGAAATAGACAACGAAGTTTTCATCAGATACTCGGTTGAAGTTCCATGCGGCGAAATAGACAGAGGAAGCTCTCCTCGACAGACTCACCATCTATTCGACATAGAAGAAATGCTCCTGCAACGACTTAGGGTTCAAGTAGTCCCCAATTATGGTCATATCCTTCTTTGGCACCATGGAGTAGTAACCGCCGCCCCCGCTGGTCGAAGTGCTCCAAAGACCTTCAAATCATCGGGACTAAGATCGATCCCGAGCTCATAACTTGCGATCAGCACGCCAATCCAACTCTCTAAGGCAGGAACTGAGCTGGCTGATCGAAGTTCGAAGTGACGGCGCATCGAACAATGGTACCGGATCGGGAACCACATGCATACGTAAGGAAGGCCTCGTAACATGTAAAGAAACCTTCCTGAGGATTCTCGACTCTCGCCTAGGGATCCGAATTTAACTCCATCAGAATCTGGTAAAAATCGAAGAGTCCTGAGATATTTACGAGAAACCAAGCTCGGCGTGAAGGAAGCACCGGCAGCCTCAAAGATCTCTAACAGGGACATCTGGCAGTGGTGGAGCCGATACCACGAGCTCGGTAATACGCATTCTTCCTCATCGACTAACTCTTGCTTCACCGCCACGGCAGGAGAGTCATCCGAGGATGAATGGGAAGAAGTTCTCTTGGAGGATCTTGAAGACATTGTTCTTAAAGAGAGAGAAAGGATTTCGAGAGAGATGAATTTTATATGATGAAGTAGGAATGAATGAGATTTCTTACTCCATCCTTATAAAGGAGGTAAAATTACTATTTACCCTGACTTTCGCAAACGACACGCCTCTACACCTTCCCATACGGCTATACCGCAAGCTAGGACCGAAAGGCACTACGGTTCCTAGCTAGCTGGGGGCTAATTGTTGGGGTCAAAATCAACGACAAAATCGCCTCCGAAAGTCCTCGAAGAAAACTAAGTGGACGACGAAACCGAAACGGTCGCCACCGACAAACTTACGGGAGGTATGAACGGACCGAACCCGGGATCGAATCGGCGAAGCAACAGCAGGCATCGGCGACGCGGACACGGCATCGGCGTGGCGCTTGGCGCCAGCGGCAAGTCGACCACGCCACGCTTCATACGCGGCAGGTCGACCACGCCGCCTCTCCGGCAGGTGCCTGGCGCCGGGCGCAGGCCCGCCCTCTCTATTTTAGCCGGGCGCAGGCCTGTCGCCTCCGCTCACGCCGGGCGCAAGGGTCCTGTCGCCCATCCGCAGTCGCCTCGTGATCTCGGCAACTGCAACATCTTGGTCCCTTAATCCCATGTTCGGATTGTTCGAGAAACACGACGATTCTTCCACAAAGCCTTCTCGATTGTTTAACAAAGTTCGTATTTTAGAATCTAAGTTTGAAGCCTCATTACTCAAACCCTCAAGACGGAAGTCTACGGATCCAAGTCCATCTCGATCCCATACTCGAAATCTCTCGAAGACCATAAAAGGTTCGAATGATGAATGGATTTCAATTCATCGTGATAAAACGATCACGGTTATTCTAAACACCAAACATCTCGACTATAATGAGGAATTGGGATTTTCGAAATGCCGAAACCTTCAAAGACTATTCTCAAAACCGTGAAAACTTCTAAGTAGCCCATACGACCAAACGCCCACTTATGATTTTTTCCGAAAAGGATAACTATGACGGTTTATCCTTATCCTCACATAAGAGATAAATGTCAAGTTTCCAGAAGATAAATGTCAAGTATTTCAAGATAAATGTCAAGTTTCCCGATAAACACGAAGATGGACGAAAATGGAAAAAGCCCGAGTCAGCCCAAAGGAAGATAGACCGCCTTAAAGAGGAGTATATAAGGAGAGCTTTGGGCGAGGAGCAAATCATCAAAAACTTCCAGAGCACTTAGCACTTAGAGCAAATTTAGCATTTCTTTTCTGTTTTCACTAGCGAAGCGACTCAACTAGGTTATCTAGGCGGCCGACTAGCGGACCTTTCAACAGCTCTTGTAGCCGATTTCTTTACCCGTTGTTCACGCCAAACGCGAATTCAGAAATAAGATCTCTTTCGCCTATTTATCACGATTTTATCTTGCAACTTTAAATTCCCATTGATTGTGTCGTGGCCCAGCAGATATCCGGACCTTCAAGGAAGATCGTTAACTCGTTTTCCTCTACAATCGCTTATCGAAACCGACGGTGCAAATTTTCGGTTCCACACTAGGATTGCGCAGGCCCGCTCCTGTATGTCATACACCCAATGTTTTGTGAATTGTGTCACTAATTGTAGGGTTTGCCAGGATCGAGGGATCCCGGGACCTGATCGAGCTAGTTTGCCCTTAGGCTCCTTTGGTCGAAACTAAATGAATTATATAAGCTTTGGTCCGAGACGCTTTTATCAGCATACATAGGAGTAGGAAACCAGTGTACTTAAATAAATGTAGGTAGTAATATAACTATAAAAGCCTTATCCAGAGATTGTTTCAAAAATGATAGAGTTTGAGATGCAAGGCGCAGCAGTTAGGTTGGACCTTGCCTTTACCAGTCTTGTAGCTTATAGGCTCCTGCCCCTGGACCTCGACACCTTATAGGGAGTCCGGGAGATTGTTGGATTTATGCACAGGGTCCCAGGCCTTGTAAATTTATCTCTTGCCTCAAGGCCGGAACCATGGAGGAGAGAATTCAGCGACAAATTCGCCAGGACCTGCGACTTGATAGCAGCGGGCGGCCGGAACGACATCGATTCCACTAGTTTACGCCCACTTGGCTAGTCAGTCCCAACACCTCTGTCTTATGGAGAACTGTTTTATGGGGAATGAGGTCATCACCATGACTTGATGAGCCTGGAAATAAGGACGAGCTTTCGGGCTGACTAGCCAGTGCCACTTCTCAAGGAGGCCGTGAAGAGCCTCTGCATCTATAATGATTTGCTTATGTAATAGATAGGGTACTGCTTCTACCTTCTTTCCGCATAAGGACCGCTTACTGCATGTTCTGATACCGCTAAGGTACAGTAGGAAGATCTCCGTCGAGAGGCTTTGATAGGAGAGGTGGAGTAGTCAGATAAATCTTTAGATCATCCAGGGCCTGCTCGCGACTTGTTACTCCATTGGAAGTCTTGAGGATTCTTCAGAGCCTCAAAGAATGCGGAGATTTATCGGACAGTCTGGAGATAAACCTACTCAACGCCGCCATTCGTCCCGCCAACCTTGCACCTCTTTCACGCTTTCGAGGAGAAGGTATCACCTGGATAGCCCTTATCTGGTCCAGGTTGGCTTCTATGCCCGGTGAGTGACTATATACCGGGAATTTCCGAGCTGTGCCCAATGAACATTTTGTGGGGTTGAGCTTCATGTTGTATTTCCTCAAGGTGATGAAGGCTTGCTGTAGATGAGAGATGTGATCTTCTGCTTTGAGGGATTTGACTAACATGTCGTCGATATAAACCTCCATGGTCTGTCCGATCTGGTCGGCGAACATCATGTTTACAAGTCTTTGATAGGTTGACCTGCGCTTTCAGCCCGAACGGCATAACCCAGATAGCAATAGATGCCCCGGAAGTCATGAATGATGTCTCCTGGTCTTCTGGATGCATGAGGATTTTGTTATAGCCGGAGAAAGCATCCATGAAACCCATGAGCTGGTGACCTGCAGTGGCGCCGACCAGCTTATCGATATGGGGCATGGGAAAAGGATCCTTGGGACAAGATTTGTTGAGGTGAAGTTAATGCAGACTCTGCACTTTCCATTCTTCGCCTTCACCACTACCACGCTGGCCAGCCAGTCTGGGTATTGGACCCTCGTGATAAACCGCATCTAGCAGGTTCTTTACTTCATTGTTGATGATTTCGTCCCTCTCGGGCGAACTTTCTCTTCTGTCAAAGAGGTGGGAATTGGGGATCTACTTGTAGTTTGTGCATGATGATCTTAGGGTCGATTCCAGGCATGTCTTCGAGACCACGCGAAACAGTCGGAGTTAGATCTTAGGAAATCTATCAGCCTCCGCCTCAATTCCTCCGGGAGCTTGGACCCTATTTGTAGGCTTCAAGGTCAGATCTCCTTTTACCAAGGACACTTCGTCCATATCTACTCCTCGCCTTTCTATGCGGAGTTGGAAGTTTTTCTGTAATTGCTATAAGAATTTGGTCTTCCTTCAGGGTGGTCTGATAGCAGGCTCGAATTCTCTTGATCCCCTTTGATCATTCGGATGCCCCAGGTCGGGAATTTTACCAGTTGATGGAGAGTCAAGGTACGGCTCCCATATCATGGATCCAGGATCTTCGAGTATGATGTTGTAGGAAGAAGGGACAGTCGATGACCAGGAACTTGGTGGGTAGATTGATTCCTTTGGCGCACACCAGAGGATGACTCTCCTAGGGTCTGTTTTACTTCTCCACTAATGCCTACGAGTGGGGTGACCTTCCTCTCCAGGCTCCTCCTTCCAGTTCTAAATCAGAGAAGGCGGATTGGAAGATGATGTTACTGGAGCTACCATTGTCTATCAATACTCGCTTCACCAAGCAATTTGCTACAGGAGTGAGATAACTAGGGCGCCGTGATGGGGAACAAGGACTTCCTGTTCCTTGGCGGCGGCTGATCTCGTCGGTACCCGTGAGCATGCGCCGATCTCCTATTTCCTGACCATTCCTGGCGATCAGGTGCTTCTTCTTGCTGCATGGCTGATCCCACTTATTTCTGAACCACCCGAGATAATGTGTATCACCCTATTCTTGGAGGCTAAGTAGGATTTGCTTCAGTAGAGCGATTCGTGCTTCTTCTGGTCAGCAGATCCTTGGCTTTGTCAGAGAGGAACTCCTTCATATGTCCTTTCTTGAGAAGCTCGTTAACCTCTATCCTGTATGCATGCAGTCCCGCCTTATGACCGTGGTCGCTAGAAAGTCGCAGCAGTGGTTAGGGTTTCGATCGGAGTCGGAGGCCTTTATCGGGGCCACTTGACTTGTTGACCCATCTGCCTCAGGACATTGACCAGCTCAGGTTTTGAGATTGATAAGTGGGAAATGTTGGGCCAGGTTGACACAGCCATGCCTACAGCTCGGACCAAGGATCGATTCTGATACCCTGGCATGATTACTTCTTTTTATGGGCTGGAGTGAGGTCCATCATCGCGATTATTCCTCGGCTGATTGGCCATCTTCTGATCTTGTTTCTGTTGGGCATTGGCCCGACTTGCGACGCCTCTTCCCATCTCACCGCTCGCTCGGAGACAGGACATCCTCCATGGTTTTGCATTGATACTTGGTCAGCTCTTTGTATAAGTCTTTGTCGGGGAGCAAGCCCTTTTGAAGGCAGAAATGGCCGCCTCCGCTACATTCGAATGGGTACCTTCTCTTGGTTGAAATGCGCGATGTAGGTTAAGTGGTTCCCCTATGCTGGAGGACTTCATAGAGGTCGCCGGAGCTCTTCTAGGCTCCTCGCTGCTGGTGAATTGCTCCACCTAACTTGTCACCGAGAGATGCAAAGGACCTGATGGACTTTGTAGGAAGATTGATGTACCATTGAAGAGCGACCTGTCAGGGTTGAACCGAAGCCTTTACACATGGTTCCCTCAACTCAGAGATTTCCACGGTCAGCATCCGCTGCTTATACTGAGAAACATGGTTATCAGGGTCGCTGGTCCCGCCATACATCTTTACGACCGAAAGAGAACTTTGAGGCATCTCGATGGACTCGATTTCTTCCACCTAACGGGTATCTCGAGTAGAGCCAGGATCACTTTTGATGGGAGGAGATACTCCAGGGAGCCTCTACCATAGACTGGATGGTATTGAATTTCTCGGAGAACATCTTCTTTAGGTAAGCTGCCATGGCAGGATCTGTGATCGCTGGATCGCCTAGTATTCTTTGTCCTCCATCTCGAGTCGCTATCCCTATGTGTCCGAAGTCTTCCTAGGAACTGTGTCTCCATTCTCGGTTCATTCACGGGATGGGTCGATGAGCTGCTCCTTCTTCATTCGTCGGCGCAGAGGAGTCATGGGTCGAACTTGGATTCAAACCTTCGCCGCTTGTTACCAGATTCTCCACGAGTCTGATTCTTATCCCTGAAGAGCTAGGTTTTCAGCTCGAGGGCTCCCAGCTTCTGGCGCTTGCTGCACCTGTTTGGAGTGCTCGTCCAATTTGCTCTTCAGGGTTTGGACTTCGAGGAGATCCGATTATCCACTGTCACCTCTCGAGACTTGTGGAGTTCAGTGATCTGCCTGGGGTTGTCGACTCAGTTAAGCAGCTCGATTTCCTCGGTTGCTTCGATTGATCGTCATTCTTCAAATGTCATCATCACGTAGTTTGATTACTCCCTCCTCTAGCCAAACTGTTATGGTATTTTCGTAGTGGTCGCTTTTAGTACTACGGAACACTAGAAGATTTGTGTGAAAAAGATAAGAATCGAGACTAAAGTGATGTTTATTATTGATTTGAGCAGAGACTACAAGATTTTGATATGTAAACCCTAGTTCTAGCCTAAGTTCTAATTTCTTAGTCTTGAAATGCCAATCCCCTTTTCTAGAGTTATGTCCCTTTATAGGTGTAGATGTTGGTTGAAGTAGATGGAACTCTTCCATATTCAAATATGGAAGAATCTTCAGAGGCGAAAACTTCCACTGGGCTCGGTTCGAAGAAGTAGGTACCGGAGGCAGGTTTCTTTGATGCAGGGATCAGGAGCAGGTACCTTGTCCGAGGCTGGAGAATTTTGGTACCTGGATATTTTTCCAACAACGGGTCCTCGCGCCTAGGGACTTGACCAGCATGTCGCCGATGTACACCTCCACTTCTTGATCATTGTATATACCATTCATCTTTGCATTTAGAATTTTTTTTTCTTTAGGCCCTTCTACATTTAACAAACACAGAGACTATGTGAATTAAGTGTGGGGAGGTGCCAAGTTGATCATCTTGTGTTTTATGTCATAAGCATGCATTTGTAGATAGTTATTGCATAGAAAACCAAAAAAATTTAAAAATTTGAAAAGCACAAAAAGAAATCATCATATAGGTTGCATCATGCATAAGGGGACAAGGATGATAGTTACCTTGATAAGATGCTCATGCTAAGTTCTTAAAGTGATAACCTTTATAACCATAGTAAGTAGCTTGAGCAACCGTAGGGAAAACTTGTAAACTTCAGCCTTGAAAACTCCTCTTGAAACTCATTTGATTGTTGATGCTCTTCCTTTGAAGTTTACTCCTGTCTTATGTGAACTCTTAGTATCTTGCCCATGGTCCTTTGTGTACTAAGTCGATAAAACACTTGAGTTGTATCTCCTATTCTATGCCAATCTTTTAGACAAACTCAAGTGGTACTCCACTCCCATGAACCCTTCCTTTCTTTCAAGCTTTCATTACTTTGATGAGTGAGGCCTCTTCAAGGTCTTACATGCATAATTTTGATAGTATTGGGAACCACAATGCTTAATCTCCATTCTTACTAGATTAGAAACTCTATTATCTAGCTTATAGGATTTGGGGTGTGAGTGTTGATTAAGTTCATTTGGCAATTGTGAAAAGGTTGTGAGATGACTGATGGACTCTTGAACTCAAGTATTTAGTCTCTTGGGAGAATAGAAACTCTCTAGCTCTCATTTGAAAAGAAAGTTTTGGCCCCCAAAGAAAAAAAAAAAAAGAGAGAGAAAATAAAAGAAAAGATTAATAAAAAAAGAGAATAAGAAAGAGGGCTAGCAAAGGGAGAGTTAGAGAGTGGTTTAACATGTAAAAACACTTAGATAGATTTCAAGAGAAAGAGTTCTATATAAAAGTGTCTTGAGTCATTGGGAAGTCATTTGGGTGGGTGATGTGAGTTGGTTTGGCATTGTAGATAAGTAATTTTGCTTCTATATATTTTGGGAAAAGGGTAGAACATTGGAGATTGAATATTGTATGCATACATTGATCCTTTTCTTAGATAGATTATGTGCAATGTTAAGGCTACTTGTTTTGAGAGTGAACCACCCACTGAAAGATCCTTTTGAGCCTCTTGTTTCACTTGCATCAAGTCTTTCACCAAACCAAGTGACTTAGACCATTTGACCATTTGCAAGAAATTTGTTTGAGTTCTTTAATGATTGTTAGAGAGTAAATGGACTTGTGGTTGTTGATTCATGATGAGTGAGTGAAGAGATCATAGGAGTTAAGATAGGCCTAGAGAAGTTAGAGTTTGATAATGTTTTGCTCGCTACTTGGTATGTTTATATAAGGTTATCAAGTTGAGAGCTAAGAAGAGCATTCTTTGGTTATGAGTCCCTCCTTCAAACCTCTCCTCCTTAGTTCCTTCCTAGTTTACTTATGGACAAGTAAAGGACTAGTGTGGGGAGTTGATGTCTTGCATATTTTCATTGTTTTAGCTTTCCATTTTGTGCATTTTATCCCTTCTAGATTAGGCATTAGGCATATTTAGGTTCATTTTGCATTCATGAGTCTTTATCGTCTTGGAGGTGTACTTTGGAGATATTGAAGGTGTTTGGGGTACTTTGTTACAAAGAGGAAGGGTGAAAGATGAGCATGGACGATGGCCATAGAGAAGTCTTTTAAGCTAAGATTTAGTGGAGACATAGAATTTTGAGTTAGCTTTCCAATGGGAGTGGTTTAAAGCCATTTGAAGCCATATTGGAGGAGTTATGATCATTTGAGTGGAAGCATGTCAATAACCGGGTCAGCACACTCGACCTGACCAACCGACGGACGAGGGAGATGCTGGACAATGAAGCACCCGAAAGACGACGTGACCTCGACAACCCGCACGGCCTGACCGCGGAACAGAAAGCACGATCGCCTGGACACCGGTGAAGTTACCCGCAGATCGATCACTCCACCGATCACACCCGAGACGCACACCGCACGGCTTCGAGAACGGACCAGCATCGCATGGACGATCACACTCGACTGACACCACCGCGGCTAACATACCCGACGCCCACACCGACTGGACGCCATGTTGGTGTCAAAATCGTCACGACGGAATCAATGACTGAAAGTCTCTAGAAAATAGTTCTTGAAACAAAAGTCTCGGATAATTTGAAAAGAAGTTATACGAGATTTTTCAAATTAGAATATCCACTCTCTGTGAGATCGAAGACTATGACGCAAGGCGACGAGTCCCCGAAAGATCGGTCCGCCGCCTGGACATCAAGATTCGATCACCACAAAACCCTAAACACAAAAGAATCTGCCTCAAACTTAAGAGGTCGCTCTCTCAAACCGTGAGGAACCAGAAAACGATTGATCCACCCTAAATCGAAGTCACTCTACCGCATCGAAGGGATATGAACTCAAGAGAACTGGTGGATTGACTTCGATTTAGGGTGGATCAATCGTTTTCTGGTTCCTCACGGTTTGAGAGAGCGACCTCTTAAGTTTGAGGCAGATTCTTTTGTGTTTAGGGTTTTGTGGTGATCGAATCTTGATGTCCAGGCGGCGGACCGATCTTTCGGGGACTCGTCGCCTTGCGTCATAGTCTTCGATCTCACAGAGAGTGGATATTCTAATTTGAAAAATCTCGTATAACTTCTTTTCAAATTATCCGAGACTTTTGTTTCAAGAACTATTTTCTAGAGACTTTCAGTCATTGATTCCGTCGTGACGATTTTGACACCAACATGGCGTCCAGTCGGTGTGGGCGTCGGGTATGTTAGCCGCGGTGGTGTCAGTCGAGTGTGATCGTCCATGCGATGCTGGTCCGTTCTCGAAGCCGTGCGGTGTGCGTCTCGGGTGTGATCGGTGGAGTGATCGATCTGCGGGTAACTTCACCGGTGTCCAGGCGATCGTGCTTTCTGTTCCGCGGTCAGGCCGTGCGGGTTGTCGAGGTCACGTCGTCTTTCGGGTGCTTCATTGTCCAGCATCTCCCTCGTCCGTCGGTTGGTCAGGTCGAGTGTGCTGACCCGGTTATTGACATGCTTCCACTCAAATGATCATAACTCCTCCAATATGGCTTCAAATGGCTTTAAACCACTCCCATTGGAAAGCTAACTCAATTTTCTGTGTCTCCACAAAATCTTATCAACAGAGGTCATGTCTAAGGCCTCCGTCCATGCTCATCTTTCACCCTTCCTCTTTGTAACAAAGTACCCCAAACACCTTCAATATCTCCAAAGTACACCTCCAAGACGATAAAGACTCATGAATGCAAAATGAACCTAAATATGCCTAATGCCTAATCTAGAAGGGATAAAATGCACAAAATGGAAAGCTAAAACAATGAAAATATGCAAGACATCAACTCCCCACACTAGTCCTTTACTTGTCCATAAGTAAACTAGGAAGGAACTAAGGAGGAGAGGTTTGAAGGAGGGACTCATAACCAAAGAATGCTCTTCTTAGCTCTCAACTTGATAACCTTATATAAACATACCAAGTAGCGAGCAAAACATTATCAAACTCTAACTTCTCTAGGCCTATCTTAACTCCTATGATCTCTTCACTCACTCATCATGAATCAACAAACCACAAGTCCATTTACTCTCTAACAATCATTAAAGAACTCAAACAAATTTCTTGCAAATGGTCAAATGGTCTAAGTCACTTGGTTTGGTGAAAGACTTGATGCAAGTGAAACAAGAGGCTCAAAAGGATCTTTCAGTGGGTGGTTCACTCTCAAAACAAGTAGCCTTAACATTGCACATAATCTATCTAAGAAAAGGATCAATGTATGCATACAATATTCAATCTCCAATGTTCTACCCTTTTCCCAAAATATATAGAAGCAAAATTACTTATCTACAATGCCAAACCAACTCACATCACCCACCCAAATGACTTCCCAATGACTCAAGACACTTTTATATAGAACTCTTTCTCTTGAAATCTATCTAAGTGTTTTTACATGTTAAACCACTCTCTAACTCTCCCTTTGCTAGCCCTCTTTCTTATTCTCTTTTTTTTATTAATCTTTTCTTTTATTTTCTCTCTCTTTTTTTTTTTTTCTTTGGGGGCCAAAACTTTCTTTTCAAATGAGAGCTAGAGAGTTTCTATTCTCCCAAGAGACTAAATACTTGAGTTCAAGAGTCCATCAGTCATCTCACAACCTTTTCACAATTGCCAAATGAACTTAATCAACACTCACACCCCAAATCCTATAAGCTAGATAATAGAGTTTCTAATCTAGTAAGAATGGAGATTAAGCATTGTGGTTCCCAATACTATCAAAATTATGCATGTAAGACCTTGAAGAGGCCTCACTCATCAAAGTAATGAAAGCTTGAAAGAAAGGAAGGGTTCATGGGAGTGGAGTACCACTTGAGTTTGTCTAAAAGATTGGCATAGAATAGGAGATACAACTCAAGTGTTTTATCGACTTAGTACACAAAGGACCATGGGCAAGATACTAAGAGTTCACATAAGACAGGAGTAAACTTCAAAGGAAGAGCATCAACAATCAAATGAGTTTCAAGAGGAGTTTTCAAGGCTGAAGTTTACAAGTTTTCCCTACGGTTGCTCAAGCTACTTACTATGGTTATAAAGGTTATCACTTTAAGAACTTAGCATGAGCATCTTATCAAGGTAACTATCATCCTTGTCCCCTTATGCATGATGCAACCTATATGATGATTTCTTTTTGTGCTTTTCAAATTTTTAAATTTTTTTGGTTTTCTATGCAATAACTATCTACAAATGCATGCTTATGACATAAAACACAAGATGATCAACTTGGCACCTCCCCACACTTAATTCACATAGTCTCTGTGTTTGTTAAATGTAGAAGGGCCTAAAGAAAAAAAAATTCTAAATGCAAAGATGAATGGTATATACAATGATCAAGAAGTGGAGGTGTACATCGGCGACATGCTGGTCAAGTCCCTAGGCGCGAGGACCCGTTGTTGGAAAAATATCCAGGTACCAAAATTCTCCAGCCTCGGACAAGGTACCTGCTCCTGATCCCTGCATCAAAGAAACCTGCCTCCGGTACCTACTTCTTCGAACCGAGCCCAGTGGAAGTTTTCGCCTCTGAAGATTCTTCCATATTTGAATATGGAAGAGTTCCATCTACTTCAACCAACATCTACACCTATAAAGGGACATAACTCTAGAAAAGGGGATTGGCATTTCAAGACTAAGAAATTAGAACTTAGGCTAGAACTAGGGTTTACATATCAAAATCTTGTAGTCTCTGCTCAAATCAATAATAAACATCACTTTAGTCTCGATTCTTATCTTTTTCACACAAATCTTCTAGTGTTCCGTAGTACTAAAAGCGACCACTACGAAAATACCATAACAGTTTGGCTAGAGGAGGGAGTAATCAAACTACGTGATGATGACATTTGAAGAATGACGATCAATCGAAGCAACCGAGGAAATCGAGCTGCTTAACTGAGTCGACAACCCCAGGCAGATCACTGAACTCCACAAGTCTCGAGAGGTGACAGTGGATAATCGGATCTCCTCGAAGTCCAAACCCTGAAGAGCAAATTGGACGAGCACTCCAAACAGGTGCAGCAAGCGCCAGAAGCTGGGAGCCCTCGAGCTGAAAACCTAGCTCTTCAGGGATAAGAATCAGACTCGTGGAGAATCTGGTAACAAGCGGCGAAGGTTTGAATCCAAGTTCGACCCATGACTCCTCTGCGCCGACGAATGAAGAAGGAGCAGCTCATCGACCCATCCCGTGAATGAACCGAGAATGGAGACACAGTTCCTAGGAAGACTTCGGACACATAGGGATAGCGACTCGAGATGGAGGACAAAGAATACTAGGCGATCCAGCGATCACAGATCCTGCCATGGCAGCTTACCTAAAGAAGATGTTCTCCGAGAAATTCAATACCATCCAGTCTATGGTAGAGGCTCCCTGGAGTATCTCCTCCCATCAAAAGTGATCCTGGCTCTACTCGAGATACCCGTTAGGTGGAAGAAATCGAGTCCATCGAGATGCCTCAAAGTTCTCTTTCGGTCGTAAAGATGTATGGCGGGACCAGCGACCCTGATAACCATGTTTCTCAGTATAAGCAGCGGATGCTGACCGTGGAAATCTCTGAGTTGAGGGAACCATGTGTAAAGGCTTCGGTTCAACCCTGACAGGTCGCTCTTCAATGGTACATCAATCTTCCTACAAAGTCCATCAGGTCCTTTGCATCTCTCGGTGACAAGTTAGGTGGAGCAATTCACCAGCAGCGAGGAGCCTAGAAGAGCTCCGGCGACCTCTATGAAGTCCTCCAGCATAGGGGAACCACTTAACCTACATCGCGCATTTCAACCAAGAGAAGGTACCCATTCGAATGTAGCGGAGGCGGCCATTTCTGCCTTCAAAAGGGCTTGCTCCCCGACAAAGACTTATACAAAGAGCTGACCAAGTATCAATGCAAAACCATGGAGGATGTCCTGTCTCCGAGCGAGCGGTGAGATGGGAAGAGGCGTCGCAAGTCGGGCCAATGCCCAACAGAAACAAGATCAGAAGATGGCCAATCAGCCGAGGAATAATCGCGATGATGGACCTCACTCCAGCCCATAAAAAGAAGTAATCATGCCAGGGTATCAGAATCGATCCTTGGTCCGAGCTGTAGGCATGGCTGTGTCAACCTGGCCCAACATTTCCCACTTATCAATCTCAAAACCTGAGCTGGTCAATGTCCTGAGGCAGATGGGTCAACAAGTCAAGTGGCCCCGATAAAGGCCTCCGACTCCGATCGAAACCCTAACCACTGCTGCGACTTTCTAGCGACCACGGTCATAAGGCGGGACTGCATGCATACAGGATAGAGGTTAACGAGCTTCTCAAGAAAGGACATATGAAGGAGTTCCTCTCTGACAAAGCCAAGGATCTGCTGACCAGAAGAAGCACGAATCGCTCTACTGAAGCAAATCCTACTTAGCCTCCAAGAATAGGGTGATACACATTATCTCGGGTGGTTCAGAAATAAGTGGGATCAGCCATGCAGCAAGAAGAAGCACCTGATCGCCAGGAATGGTCAGGAAATAGGAGATCGGCGCATGCTCACGGGTACCGACGAGATCAGCCGCCGCCAAGGAACAGGAAGTCCTTGTTCCCCATCACGGCGCCCTAGTTATCTCACTCCTGTAGCAAATTGCTTGGTGAAGCGAGTATTGATAGACAATGGTAGCTCCAGTAACATCATCTTCCAATCCGCCTTCTCTGATTTAGAACTGGAAGGAGGAGCCTGGAGAGGAAGGTCACCCCACTCGTAGGCATTAGTGGAGAAGTAAAACAGACCCTAGGAGAGTCATCCTCTGGTGTGCGCCAAAGGAATCAATCTACCCACCAAGTTCCTGGTCATCGACTGTCCCTTCTTCCTACAACATCATACTCGAAGATCCTGGATCCATGATATGGGAGCCGTACCTTGACTCTCCATCAACTGGTAAAATTCCCGACCTGGGGCATCCGAATGATCAAAGGGGATCAAGAGAATTCGAGCCTGCTATCAGACCACCCTGAAGGAAGACCAAATTCTTATAGCAATTACAGAAAAACTTCCAACTCCGCATAGAAAGGCGAGGAGTAGATATGGACGAAGTGTCCTTGGTAAAAGGAGATCTGACCTTGAAGCCTACAAATAGGGTCCAAGCTCCCGGAGGAATTGAGGCGGAGGCTGATAGATTTCCTAAGATCTAACTCCGACTGTTTCGCGTGGTCTCGAAGACATGCCTGGAATCGACCCTAAGATCATCATGCACAAACTACAAGTAGATCCCCAATTCCCACCTCTTTGACAGAAGAGAAAGTTCGCCCGAGAGGGACGAAATCATCAACAATGAAGTAAAGAACCTGCTAGATGCGGTTTATCACGAGGGTCCAATACCCAGACTGGCTGGCCAGCGTGGTAGTGGTGAAGGCGAAGAATGGAAAGTGCAGAGTCTGCATTAACTTCACCTCAACAAATCTTGTCCCAAGGATCCTTTTCCCATGCCCCATATCGATAAGCTGGTCGGCGCCACTGCAGGTCACCAGCTCATGGGTTTCATGGATGCTTTCTCCGGCTATAACAAAATCCTCATGCATCCAGAAGACCAGGAGACATCATTCATGACTTCCGGGGCATCTATTGCTATCTGGGTTATGCCGTTCGGGCTGAAAGCGCAGGTCAACCTATCAAAGACTTGTAAACATGATGTTCGCCGACCAGATCGGACAGACCATGGAGGTTTATATCGACGACATGTTAGTCAAATCCCTCAAAGCAGAAGATCACATCTCTCATCTACAGCAAGCCTTCATCACCTTGAGGAAATACAACATGAAGCTCAACCCCACAAAATGTTCATTGGGCACAGCTCGGAAATTCCCGGTATATAGTCACTCACCGGGCATAGAAGCCAACCTGGACCAGATAAGGGCTATCCAGGTGATACCTTCTCCTCGAAAGCGTGAAAGAGGTGCAAGGTTGGCGGGACGAATGGCGGCGTTGAGTAGGTTTATCTCCAGACTGTCCGATAAATCTCCGCATTCTTTGAGGCTCTGAAGAATCCTCAAGACTTCCAATGGAGTAACAAGTCGCGAGCAGGCCCTGGATGATCTAAAGATTTATCTGACTACTCCACCTCTCCTATCAAAGCCTCTCGACGGAGATCTTCCTACTGTACCTTAGCGGTATCAGAACATGCAGTAAGCGGTCCTTATGCGGAAAGAAGGTAGAAGCAGTACCCTATCTATTACATAAGCAAATCATTATAGATGCAGAGGCTCTTCACGGCCTCCTTGAGAAGTGGCACTGGCTAGTCAGCCCGAAAGCTCGTCCTTATTTCCAGGCTCATCAAGTCATGGTGATGACCTCATTCCCCATAAAACAGTTCTCCATAAGACAGAGGTGTTGGGACTGACTAGCCAAGTGGGCGTAAACTAGTGGAATCGATGTCGTTCCGGCCGCCCGCTGCTATCAAGTCGCAGGTCCTGGCGAATTTGTCGCTGAATTCTCTCCTCCATGGTTCCGGCCTTGAGGCAAGAGATAAATTTACAAGGCCTGGGACCCTGTGCATAAATCCAACAATCTCCCGGACTCCCTATAAGGTGTCGAGGTCCAGGGGCAGGAGCCTATAAGCTACAAGACTGGTAAAGGCAAGGTCCAACCTAACTGCTGCGCCTTGCATCTCAAACTCTATCATTTTTGAAACAATCTCTGGATAAGGCTTTTATAGTTATATTACTACCTACATTTATTTAAGTACACTGGTTTCCTACTCCTATGTATGCTGATAAAAGCGTCTCGGACCAAAGCTTATATAATTCATTTAGTTTCGACCAAAGGAGCCTAAGGGCAAACTAGCTCGATCAGGTCCCGGGATCCCTCGATCCTGGCAAACCCTACAATTAGTGACACAATTCACAAAACATTGGGTGTATGACATACAGGAGCGGGCCTGCGCAATCCTAGTGTGGAACCGAAAATTTGCACCGTCGGTTTCGATAAGCGATTGTAGAGGAAAACGAGTTAACGATCTTCCTTGAAGGTCCGGATATCTGCTGGGCCACGACACAATCAATGGGAATTTAAAGTTGCAAGATAAAATCGTGATAAATAGGCGAAAGAGATCTTATTTCTGAATTCGCGTTTGGCGTGAACAACGGGTAAAGAAATCGGCTACAAGAGCTGTTGAAAGGTCCGCTAGTCGGCCGCCTAGATAACCTAGTTGAGTCGCTTCGCTAGTGAAAACAGAAAAGAAATGCTAAATTTGCTCTAAGTGCTAAGTGCTCTGGAAGTTTTTGATGATTTGCTCCTCGCCCAAAGCTCTCCTTATATACTCCTCTTTAAGGCGGTCTATCTTCCTTTGGGCTGACTCGGGCTTTTTCCATTTTCGTCCATCTTCGTGTTTATCGGGAAACTTGACATTTATCTTGAAATACTTGACATTTATCTTCTGGAAACTTGACATTTATCTCTTATGTGAGGATAAGGATAAACCGTCATAGTTATCCTTTTCGGAAAAAATCATAAGTGGGCGTTTGGTCGTATGGGCTACTTAGAAGTTTTCACGGTTTTGAGAATAGTCTTTGAAGGTTTCGGCATTTCGAAAATCCCAATTCCTCATTATAGTCGAGATGTTTGGTGTTTAGAATAACCGTGATCGTTTTATCACGATGAATTGAAATCCATTCATCATTCGAACCTTTTATGGTCTTCGAGAGATTTCGAGTATGGGATCGAGATGGACTTGGATCCGTAGACTTCCGTCTTGAGGGTTTGAGTAATGAGGCTTCAAACTTAGATTCTAAAATACGAACTTTGTTAAACAATCGAGAAGGCTTTGTGGAAGAATCGTCGTGTTTCTCGAACAATCCGAACATGGGATTAAGGGACCAAGATGTTGCAGTTGCCGAGATCACGAGGCGACTGCGGATGGGCGACAGGACCCTTGCGCCCGGCGTGAGCGGAGGCGACAGGCCTGCGCCCGGCTAAAATAGAGAGGGCGGGCCTGCGCCCGGCGCCAGGCACCTGCCGGAGAGGCGGCGTGGTCGACCTGCCGCGTATGAAGCGTGGCGTGGTCGACTTGCCGCTGGCGCCAAGCGCCACGCCGATGCCGTGTCCGCGTCGCCGATGCCTGCTGTTGCTTCGCCGATTCGATCCCGGGTTCGGTCCGTTCATACCTCCCGTAAGTTTGTCGGTGGCGACCGTTTCGGTTTCGTCGTCCACTTAGTTTTCTTCGAGGACTTTCGGAGGCGATTTTGTCGTTGATTTTGACCCCAACAATTAGCCCCCAGCTAGCTAGGAACCGTAGTGCCTTTCGGTCCTAGCTTGCGGTATAGCCGTATGGGAAGGTGTAGAGGCGTGTCGTTTGCGAAAGTCAGGGTAAATAGTAATTTTACCTCCTTTATAAGGATGGAGTAAGAAATCTCATTCATTCCTACTTCATCATATAAAATTCATCTCTCTCGAAATCCTTTCTCTCTCTTTAAGAACAATGTCTTCAAGATCCTCCAAGAGAACTTCTTCCCATTCATCCTCGGATGACTCTCCTGCCGTGGCGGTGAAGCAAGAGTTAGTCGATGAGGAAGAATGCGTATTACCGAGCTCGTGGTATCGGCTCCACCACTGCCAGATGTCCCTGTTAGAGATCTTTGAGGCTGCCGGTGCTTCCTTCACGCCGAGCTTGGTTTCTCGTAAATATCTCAGGACTCTTCGATTTTTACCAGATTCTGATGGAGTTAAATTCGGATCCCTAGGCGAGAGTCGAGAATCCTCAGGAAGGTTTCTTTACATGTTACGAGGCCTTCCTTACGTATGCATGTGGTTCCCGATCCGGTACCATTGTTCGATGCGCCGTCACTTCGAACTTCGATCAGCCAGCTCAGTTCCTGCCTTAGAGAGTTGGATTGGCGTGCTGATCGCAAGTTATGAGCTCGGGATCGATCTTAGTCCCGATGATTTGAAGGTCTTTGGAGCACTTCGACCAGCGGGGGCGGCGGTTACTACTCCATGGTGCCAAAGAAGGATATGACCATAATTGGGGACTACTTGAACCCTAAGTCGTTGCAGGAGCATTTCTTCTATGTCGAATAGATGGTGAGTCTGTCGAGGAGAGCTTCCTCTGTCTATTTCGCCGCATGGAACTTCAACCGAGTATCTGATGAAAACTTCGTTGTCTATTTCATCATTCGGAAGTGAGAGTTTTAGTGAAAAATTTCGCTTTGTAGAGAACGGGGCTGTTGCGCACATGCGGTGATCTTTTGTCAAGAGGGACCTTCTTCGTCAAAGGCGTTTTTCTGGAAATCCTTCACCTTTGAGCGGATTGAGACCGGTAGGCTTTACCAGTCCGAGACCCTGTCCGCCATGCGATGCCGAACAGGTTGTCGAAGCTCCTACCGAGGCGTAAACAGAGATCTCGTGAAGGGAAAGAAATCGACTGTGAGGAAGGTTGGAAGACCCTTCACCGTTGGGGAAAACCCTAGTTTTGTTTCAGCGGAAAAAGGTGGAGCCAGCAATTTTCCACTCCCCAACAATTTCTTTGGCCTTCCTCCAGAGTTAGTTACTGACGAAGTCGCTGGAGGATGAGGAAAAGCAATGGGTTTTGCTGAGGGTTCCCAGCGGGTCAACAAGGTTTTGCCCTTTGAACTTCTTAACCGTATTTTTGAATCTGTATATATGTATGTTTATTGATCTCGAATTCAAGCAGGGACTAAGAGTGTTTGGCAATGCGCTTGACTCAAGTTTCTGCAAGTCTAGGATTGCTAATTTCAAGACCAAAGAAGCTGGCGAGAGCTCTTCGGTTCGACAAGTGGTAGAGCGCAGAACGCAAGAAGAGCTTCTTTCGAGCCCTTGTCGGGCGGAAAGGAGAAGGAGGATGGGCGAGCTGAGGTGGCGGCCCGGCGGAATCGTTTTGAGTACGGCCTTGGATAAGAAGACCTCGTCCCAATCACACTTGAGGGATGATGGAAGGATCCTTGAGCTTGAGAAGCTCCAGGGCGTTGGTGATCTTCACAAAGAGCTATGGACTGCTCTAGAGTTGTTTAGCAACTCCTGAGACACAGTGCCCTGCTTCATGTCTAGGATGTATCACGGAAGCTCCGCTACCTACTGTGACAAAGGAACTTGCTCACCACGTGAACAATGAAGGGAGGTCCCCAAAGGGGCGTGAAAATAAAGCCAAGAGCTTAAGTTTTATTAAAGAATGTCTGTCTTGGTAGGCTTTAATGACTATTTATAATAAATCATTAGATCTAGAAAACCTAATCTTAATTAAAATAGGAAAACCATTAAAATATAGAAAATACAATAAAAGGTAATTATCTAACTTAATATAATTACTAAAATAAATAATAAGATATTTGAAAATATTCCAAATACTTATCTGCATCATTGGTTTCTTTTTCAACCCAAAGGATAATCCATAAAAGAGGCTGGTGAACCAAGCTGGTTTATCTTTCCACTTCTTGGGCTTGAAAGGCCTATCTTCAGCCAACAACTTCTTAGACATGTCCATCATGAAGCCCAGGTCATCCTTGATCTCCCTCCTAGCTGGTTCATTGTTGATCTTTGAATCCCTCATGTTGAGGCTGGTCAGGATCGCACCATTCCCTCCTCCTTTAAAAGGATTTGTCCTCAAATCCGAACCATCTAGGATAAATACATTCATACCGTGCTCTTCACAGGCTGTAAAGACTCTTAGCACACAAGATATATCAGACAGTAATGCTGGCTCTTCATGACTGACTAAGAACCTTCTTCCACACTCTGGTGGTTGAACCAATCCCATATGACCGAGAATAAGTAAGTTCTGGTCATCTCTCAGCACAACTTGATCCAGAATCAAAGTGAATCGCCTGACATGATTCTCCTGATCAGGAGGTCGTGTACATTGATCCCCATACTCACTCTTGAGTCTAGGACCGTCCCTTTCCTCTATTGGGTCATCCCTGGTCTTTCCACACTTGTCTACAAGCCAACTCAAGTCAGTTTGTAGAGTGAAGAAATCGGCTTTGAACTTTTCTTCTCTGGATACCCTTGCTTGTACCATTGATGGCGTGTGATACAAGCTCTCCGTGACCTCATATCAGTATGAATCACGTGGTGTCTTGGTCTAGGATGGTGAGGCCAAACTTGCAAGTCTTTAAGTAGTTGATGCAATTCATACTTTCTCTCTTTATCTTGCCTTTGCTGCTGATTAGAGCTACACTATTCCCTCCTCCTTTAAAGGATTTGACCTCAAATCCTGCTCTTTGAGGATGAATATTTCGTGCCTGCACAGCTCTGTTGTTGCTCTTTGAACCAGAATGTTCTTATTGCTCTTAAACTCACATAGCTTTCCTCCTGGTTCAAAGATGAAGTTGTGCAGCTCTTTGACAACTTTTAAGTGATCCATGAGACTGAATCTAACACAAACAAGAAGCCTGGTCAGTGAATATTCAGAAGCAAATTTAATGAATCCACCTTGTTCAATCAAAGTCTCAGATGACTCCTTATGAACCACAAGCACCCCATCAAGCTTTCCTTCTTCTTTAGCCTTAGTTAGGTCAAGAATATGACCACCCAAAGCTACTGGTACTTGCTCCTCTTGCTGTAGTTGAATAATTGAATGGTCTCCTTGACAAGGAGTGTTTAGCACTGATGCAATCTCAGGTTTCTTCGCAGCTGTTTGTGAGCATGGCTTACAAGTGTTGTTTCCTGTTTTGCAGACCTTGTCTGTTAATAGCTCAGGAACTAGCTGGATATTCTCTCTCGCCTCTGATGGAACCCTAGACCAGCCCAAAGCGGATCCAAAGAAAGTAAATTTCTCTCCTTGGACGTTTTTATGTCAGATCTCTCCCACCTTTGCTTGCTGCCACGCCTTCTCATGATCTGATTGAAGATCTCGGCTGCTAAGTCATCCAGTTGCTGTTCACTAAAGATCAAGGTCTGGTTTTCTGCAACTCTCTTCCTTGTTGCTGGTTGTTTAGCCTTATCTCCATGTTTTCTATGAGAATATTTTGAAGATTGCTGGATTGATGATGAAATTTGTGATCCTAGGTGAAGATCAACAAACCCTAAACCCCCAAGTGGCTCTGATACCACATGGTACGGCCTTGGATAAGAAGACCTCGTCCCAATCACACTTGAGGGATGATGGAAGGATCCTTGAGCTTGAGAAGCTCCAGGTTGGTGATCTTCACAAAAGAGCTATGGACTGCTCTAGAGTTGTTTAGCAACTCCTGAGACACAGGTGCGCCCTGCTTCATGTCTAGGATGTATCCGGAAGCTCACGCTACCTACTGTGACAAAGGAACTTGCTCACCGTGAACAATGAAGGGAGGTCCCCGGAGGGCGTGAAAATAAAGCCAGGAGCTTAAGTTTTATTAAAGAATGTCTGTCTTACAATTGTAGGATTGAATGACTATTTATAATAAATCATTAGATCTAGAAAACCCTAATCTTAACTAAAATAGGAAAACCATTAAAATATAGAAAATACAATAAAAGGTAATTATCTAACTTAATATAATTACTAAAATAAATAATAAGATATTTGGAAATATTCCAAATACTTATCTGCATCATGGTTTCTTTTCAACCCAAAGGATAATCCATAAAAGAGGCTGATGAACCAAGCTGGTTTATCTTTCCACTTCTTGGGCTTGAAAGGCCTATCTTCAGCCAACAACTTCTTAGACACGTCCATCATGAAGCCCAGGTCGTCCTTGATCTCCCTCCTAGCTGGTTCATTGTTGATCTTTGAATCCCTCATGTTGAGGCTGGTCAGGATCGCACCGTTTGCTGCTGAGTTTCAATGCTTTAAAGAAGCGAGGAGTTTGTTGGCGATTTCCGCAGTCTTGAGGCTCGGTCAGAAATCTTTAAGTCTCAGAACCAGATTTCTCCTTTGATTCTGAGATTGCGAAATGAAGGACTTCATGGCGAGTGTGCTCATGCTGAATCCTTGGTTCCTCCAGTTGAAGAAAGAGTCCTTAGACTATGGGATCCTATCGAGGTTTCAGGATACGGTGGAGGCCGAGCTGATGAAACGCCGAGGGTGGTTAGAACGCCGGGGTGTGAGCGAGGAAGTGGACCAGCCTGTGGGTTCATTCGGGTTTCAGCGTCTGGATTTCTCGATGTTGACTTTCTTTTTGAGCGTATGTTTGGCGTGTGTGGCTTAGAATCCTGCCGTTTTTGCGTTATGAATATGAAAATTTGCGAGATTTAGTCTTTTGTTTTGATTTATACTTTTCAAGTGTAGAGGAAAGAATGTGAGTAGTCACCATTATCCTAACTCTTATTTGTCGCGGTCAGTATGCTACTTTTAGCGTTTTTAGGTGTAGCGATAAGAGACATGTTTTGGGATCTTATCACGATACTATGTCTGTGAGATGTCAAGATCCAACAAGACTGGGTTTAGGGCAAGACCTAGGCTTACTCTCAGCTTTAAGGCTGTGCGATGACTGATCGGCTTTCGTTTTGCCTGTTAATGATTTCTTCCTGATTCTTTTCGTTTAAATTCGCGACTAGTAAGCGGCTTATATGACTTGTGTTAAAGAATCGAGCTATCTGAGTTTATCCGAGGCGCTAAACCAAAATTTTGGGTTTCTTGTATAGCGCTATGATATCCTTATCGGATGTAAGAGGACCTTATAGGTCTGACTACGAGTTTGTATTGAGTGAAAGCGTTTCTGTAATCGTCCGCGGGCCAATCAACGGGCATAAGTTGTCTTTAAGTCGCGGGTGGACTGTTTAGCGGATGATACAAGTTTTGTTATCTTTTCAGAAGTTGCGACGTCTGCATTTCTTTTGAAGATATGATTTTCGTTTTTCGAAGTGTTTACGCGTTTAAGTGAGCATAAAAGATAGAAAGAATTTTATTGAAAAATTTGAAAAGTTCGAGTACATGTCGCGGATATTTGGCGTTTTTGTGGGAGTATAGGAGTATCGTACCCACTCCCCTTTTGGTGAGGGATAACTGAACTCGCCGGGTTTCGACGAGCTGCCTCGATACCTCTTTCGAGGATCAAGCCATCTCGTAGTTCTGATAGTTGCTGCTGATGTTTTACTCCCTGCGTTGCCGTTCGATCGTGCTAATCGGATCGGTGGTTTGTCGCGGGTCGAGCTGTCTGCTTTTCGGTGGACTCGAGACCTTGTCGCTGTCTTGAATCGTTGCCTGTTCGGATGATTCTGGATCATCTTTTTCGTATTCAGGAATGTTGTGTGATTCCTTTGCTCGTTTGGGTTGCCGCAGGGGCCTTCCGATCTTTCGCAGTTTGAACTCGGCTAGGTAACAAGTCTCGATTGTTTCGACTACGGATGACTGCGGTATCGGTTGGAGTCGGAAATTTGATGCGAGGTGATATGTGGATGGTACTGCCTTCATGGAGTTGATCCAAGGGGTTCCCATGATGGCATTGTAGATGGCGGGTTGTCGACTACTGCAAACTCGGCGATCTTCGTGACTTCCCTGCCATGGTGGGAGCTTAATTCTCAGGGTCATGGAAGTGACCCGAAACCAGTCAAAGGTTTCGCTCAGGGACGACTTCCCAAGTGGGATCTTCATCCTGTAAAGGGTGTCAGAGAAGATGCGTTGACCGTACTTCTTGTATCGCGAGGATGTGATGTCTTGCATATTTACATGTTTTAGCATCCATATATTATGCATTTTGATCATATAAGTTAGGCATTAGGCATGTTTAGGTCCATTTGCATTCATTTGTCCTTATCAGGTGTTGGAGTGTGATTTGGTGTGATTTGAGGTGTTTGGAAGACTCATGGCCCCAAAAGAGATGAAGTATCATGTTTGGCCATGAAAAGATCAAACCATGATCTGGTCAAGACAAATATGAGCATGGACAGAGGTCTTAGAGATGTCTCCTGCTGCTAAGATTTTGTGGAGACACAGAAAATTGAGTTAGCTTTCGAATGGAAGTGGTTTCAAGTCATTTGGACCTGTATTGGAGAAGTTATGATCAATTCACTTGGAGCATGTCAGGATGGCCGGTAGAGACAGCCGGGTAGAGACAGCCGGCCGGGAAAAGGACAGATGGATGGAATTGTTCCAGTCCGGGATGACTGAGCCTGGGACAGGTACCGGTCGTTTGCTTGTGCTGGAGGTGACCAGACCGGGTAGGCAAGTCCGGGTTGGTGAAGCGGACGAGAAGAAAGCGACGGATCGAGGAAGAGGCGGCGGGAAGGAAGAACGGGGAGCACAACCGGACTGACTGGACAGAACACAGAAGCATGCACTGGACGAGGGAACACAGGCCGGTTAGATGATGGAAATCCGTTGGTGTTCGATCCACTCCCATTGGTTTAGACCAATTTTGCTTAAGAACTTTTAGTAATCTTGTTTTATGCTTCTAAGGGCTTTCAAGCCACCTTCTCTTGTAATCTCATTAAGAGATGAAACTTCTTTTCTCAAAAACATAATAAGACCTTGAAGAAAGTTTGGATCTTTGATCCTTTTATCTCATTTCTTTTGTGTTTAATAGATTATCTTCTTCTCTAATCATGTTTAGCCTTGAATCATCCTTGATTTTGAGGTTTTCCATGGCTATTAGTGAGTAGATCTATCTAGGGGTTCATGGGCTTGGGAGACTAAGGGTGATTAAGAGTAGATCCAAGGTGCTTAGTGTTAGATCTATCATCTCCTTGCATTGATTTGGTGTTCTTCTTGCTATATTTGGGTTGGCCTCTCAAACATAGAGCCATAGGCATTTCATGAAGGGTGTTATGAAATGCCTGAACCAACTCATCTATGCTTTTAGCTTTTTTGCCTAAGAGATTAGTTGTCAAAAGAGCTAGGATTGCTATTAGACTCATTCTCCATGCTTGCTTTGATCATTACAGCCAAAGAGATTTGGTGTACTTGGGTGATCATAGCAAAAGCATCCATCTAGAGATAGAGCTTGCTTAGTTTTGTTGTCTAGGCATAAGGAATTAGATTGATTGAAAAGTTAGCATCTTGGATTGAATCTTGATCACCTAAAGTCAGTTCCTTGTCCCAAGAACCCCTTGCCTCATTGAGAAAGAAAGTTCACTCTTTTATTGCATTTTTAATATTTGTCTTAGTTTAATAATCATCCTCTCAACTTGATTGCACTTAGATTAAGCATGAACTTGCATTCCCTTTGCATTAGAATCTCTTAGAATTGGATTGACATCTTGTATTCTACAACATTTGATTAGGACCTAGAAAAGTCCTATCATCAGGATCGGCAGATTCGAGATCCTGATTAACAGTTCGATAACCAAAGGATCGCAATGAGGTTTGTCGATTCCGCAGTTTCCTGTTCCTCAAGCTTGATCGGTGGTTGGGAATATCGCTATCCAGGAACCAGTTGGAACTCGTCCTGGCTTTGCCCGTGCTTTTTTTCGACGGACAGAGTCTTGGTAGAACTGCGATCCTCCGATGATCATAATTACCCTTTGGCTGTTTGCTGTTCCTTGGTCGATCCTGTCTCCTTCCACGCTTTTCACCCGATTGATTTCGGGTGCGGTCCTCGGAGACAGCTTTGTTGGTCTTTGGGTGGTCGGGACTCGGAGCAAGTCCTTAATACTCTTGAACTTTGACAGTTCGCCGGTGAGGAGCTTTCGTGGCAGAGCAGGCCTGCAGTTCGCGGTGGAGTGACCTCTGGTTTCATGGAACCGCGAGTAGGAATTATCCTTGTACTGGTTCCTGGTCCAGGTGTCGGAGGTTTTGCCTTGTTCGAAGTTGATGGCGTAGTTATGCTGCATTGTCTTCCTTCGTGATGGGCGTACTTGATTCACTGAGGGTTTCTTCTTGGATCGCGGTTTTCTGCGATCCGTGCTTCTCGATAGAAGTTTCATCTCTTCCTCCATGATGATGAATTCCGTTGCTTTGTGGGAGTATCCTGGATTGTCCGCGGCTTTTCCAGTAATATCCACTTTCGAACTTCGACTTGTAGAGTTTTCCTCAGGGCGTTAATTATTACGCTGATGATGCCTGTTACTCTGCCATCACCAGTTTGAACCTTCGCATGAAGTCGCGGATTCGTCTTCCTTCAGCTAGGCTCCATAGGTCCCGTCGGACGTTTCTCTGTCCATGAACATGGAGTATTGTTTGAGAACCGCGAGGCCAGTTGGCGGAAGCCTGATGGAGTTCTTTTTGAGCGGAGAACCATTCGAATGCGCCTTCAGTGCTTTCGGCGAAGAAATGACCCGCGTCTCGTTCGCTCCCGGGGTTGCATCTACCCATTGCGATCAGGAAAGACTGCAGTGCGCTTAGGATCCGTTGTACCGTCATAGAGGGATTTTGATTTTCCATGGGTCTGAGATGTGTGTTTCCGTGATCCAGTGGTGAACGGTGTTTTCCGTGCTTCCTCGAGAAGTCTATCGATTTGGGGCGAACTGGTCGCCTGGTGGATTTCGTTTCACCGCTTTCTCCGCCACGGTCTTTTGAGAGATTGCGGAGATCATGGATCTGTTATTGCTACCGGCTGAGTCGCGATGGATCGAGCTTGATCCTCGAAGTTTTCCTGCTCAATCCAGTACAGTTCTTCCTCCTCATCTGTCATGGGCCTCTCGAGCGATACCGTCTGCCCGGCGGACTGGCCGGGTTCTCACTGGGTGGATGTCAGCGTCTTCATCGGAAGGATCCGATTGGTCGCTGATATCTAGATCGATCTTTCGGCGTTGCTTTCCTTGTTTCCGTAGCGGGGTGGAAGGTTCGAGGTCGTTGCTGTCCTTTTGGAGCCGTTTCCTCGAGTGGACTCTTTCGGGCATCTTTTTCGTTCCGGGAGATCCGGTCGAGTCTTCTGCCGCGACCGTCCCTTGGTGGATCCGCGAGGCTTGCTCCTCGCTGTTAAGGTGCCGACCTGTTTTCGCGGCGAGGTATCAGCTTGTCTGCTGTTCCGCCCGCTCACGGAAGTGGCAGTGCCTTTATCTGTCTGGCGTCTCAGTGTTTGCAGCAGCAGTGACTGTGGGCGATATCTCTAGTTGGAGTCTTCTCAAAGTTGGCGTCGGCGGGTGTTCCGTCTAGCGTGTGCAGTTCGAGATAGATAGATCCGTAACCCCCTCCTTAGCCAAACGTGGGAACGAAATTAGCGAATCGAAGGAATCCCAATTCCTCATTATAGTCGAGATGCTTGGTGTTTAGAATAACCATGATCATTTTATACGATGAATCGAAATCCATTCATCATTGAACCTTTTATGGTCTTCGAGATTTCTGTATCGGGATCGAGATGGACTTGGATCGTGACTTCCGTCTTCGAGGGTTTGAGTAATGAGGCTTCGAACTTAGATTCTAAAATACGAACTTTTTAAACAATTGAGAAGGCTTTGTGGAAGAATCGTCGTGTTTCTCGAACAATCGAACATGGGTTTAAGGGACCAAGATGTTGTCGTTGCGAGATCACGAGGCGACTGCGGATGGGCCAGGACCCTTGCCGCCGTAGACGGAGACGACAGGCCTACGCCCGTGAGCGGAGAGGGCGAGCCTGCCACGGCGCCAGGCCTGGCGGCAGGCGGCGTGGTCGTCCTACTTGGCGGCCTGGCGCCGGCGCCGCATGGCGTGGAAACCGACCTGCCGCCCGGCGCCAAGCTGGCGTGGTCGGCCGCCCGGCGCCCGAGGCCGCCCGAGGTGTCAGCGTCCGCCGATGCCTGCTGTTGCTGCTTCCGTCGATCCCGGGTTCACGGTCCGTTCATGCCTCCCGTAAGTTCATCGGTGGCGACCGCGTTTCGGTTTCGATCGTCACTGTTTTCTTCAGAGGACTTTCGGTGACGATTTCGTCGTTGACCGATTTTGACCACCCCACCACGTAGTACACTGTCAAAAACACCTCAGTCCATGCGTAAAAGCCTCGAGCTAGAACTTACGTAGGGACCGCCGCGATACTAGTGCCCAAAACCCATTAAAACGCCACGGGCTATACACAATCACGGGGGCATGACGATAACTGCCAGTACTGCCATCAGCCGGAACTGATGCAGGGAGCGGACGGTGCAAAGAACCGGGAGCACTTCATATTCACTACTTCTCCAGGCGTGGAAAGTTGTAAGTCTGGCACCTGGATTACTACTACGAGTAGATCCACACCAGCACAAAATTAAAGGCGAGAGTGGCTTCTGCGAAAGGAGAGTGCAGCATGATAGGATCTCGATAGTGGCCTACTTACGGCAATCGCCGAATCCTTGACCGAGAGCGTTAGCGGCCTACCCAGCGGGGCTGACCCGCGATCTCGATGAAAACAACGCCGGGTTTAAACCAAAACCTCCGGGTTCTAAAATCTAACTTCGAGTTAGAACAAAACCTCGGCTTAGAACGAAATCTCGAATTTTAAACAGGTACCTTCGGGTTCAAGTCTCTGGATTTAAATAAAAGATTTTCGGCCTTCATTATAACCACCGAGTTCTATCAAAGATTTTCTGGTTCTGAATCTTTAAATTCTGGAGTACCGAGATCTCGAGGATTTGGATCGAGAACCGCAGGACTTTGAGCAAGATCCTCAGAGATCTGAAGTAACCCCGGCTCAATCATATAGCATGGCGTCCAAACAGAAAAGTCCATCGAACCTTCCTGGCCTTATGAACCAAGACAAAGGAACTTCACCAAACACCCATTTAACAAAAGGGTCACATTACGGTCATCTCCAAAAGGCGAAAGAAAATCTATACTACCAAGAAAAGCTGGAGTGCGAGAATAAAGCGTTTTCAAAACCATAAAGGTTAACATTTTACAAAAATAAAGGAACACGAGCCCATTTAAAAGTCTTAAAACCGAAGGGAGTAGCAGAACCAAAGCCCAAACCAAGGGCACAAACACAAAAGATTCAGAGTTCATAAAACACAATGATCAGGTGGAAGGAGTAGCGCGGGTTCATCAGCTGCTGGGTGAAGCCTCCCCATCCATGGTTTCATTTCTTCCTTGAACAGGAGGGAACTGGACTTGCCGAGCTGCGTTTTGGTGCTTTTAGTAATTTGAGCATCTCCACCGGCGAAGTGGTTTTGGAAGGAGTTTGCTTTGCCTCACAGCCGCCATAGCCGGTTGAATGCTGCCAGCGCCTCTTCTCCTGTGGACTCCGACATATCACCTGAAAAGACAAAACAGCATCAGATACCATTTTTAACAAGACAAGGCGATCAAGTCTGAAGACTTACCCCAAAATACTGCAGCGTTCTAAGACTTCTTTGCTTAAGAGCGGGCGGCTACGGAGGAATTTACAGAACTTGATCGAGGCTTCCTTTCCGGTGCAGACAATGAGATCGTCTACAAAGAAAGGTTTAGAATTATATCAAGAATCATGAGAGAAATACAATAACCTACCAGCTATATGCCAAATTAGAGAGAAGCGCCAAAGCAAATCTCTGCCCAATTAACAAAAATCGGATGGCGCCTTTCGTTTTGAGATCTCTGAACGAAGGATCACTGTTGTGAGGGCGCGGGTAATATCTACCTCCCCTGTAACGGAAACACGGTCGAGAGGATCTCATTCACTCCCAACGTCAACTTCTCAAGATCGCCAGTTCTGGATGCAATTAAGATTCTCCAAGCTGAAGGAGTCAACTGACCGGAGATTTAGAAATTCCGATAACTTGACTAACGAAGGAACATTACCCTAAATCCCGATTCAAAGTATGCTTCAGTAAATTGGGACCTCGTCGACTCAAAATCTGAGATCCTATCGGAAGGACTCGGAGTCCGGAAGAGCGATCCCTTGAGAGATCAGTATCTCCTCCATTCCTCGATCTCTACTCGATCTGAGAAGCGGGACCAATCAATGGAAGCTTTTTTCCTCATCAGGCGAGATATTCTCCACGAAGAAGTCTCATCGGTCTGGGGCTCGACTTGACGCCCGAAAGGGAGAAGAGGTGAAAGGTTCCTAGGATCTGAGGTTTCAATTTCTCTCCTAGACCTAACCCTACCACCTACTGAGATGAATCTGAAGCATGTCTATGGGATCTACAGCCATGAGTAGAAAGAAGCCTAAAAGAGAAGAGAAGGAGATGGCTACCTGCTCAAGGAACCAGAAGGTCTTGAGTTAAGAGATCGCCAAAAATCGAAGTAGAAGTGTGAAGGTCCAGAAAAAGCGGTGAAGAAACTGAAGCGGAAACCCTAGATAATCTTGATGCACCTCGAGGATCACGCTTCAAAAGAAAGAGCCAAGGTGTGGAAAGCTCAACTGTCGCGAGGCCAATCTGAAGCCCAACCCACCTTCAAATTTTTAAAGAAAGCCCAAAAGAGGTTTCCCTCTCCTTTTGGTTAGAATCACTCGTCCGAGAAATATAGCGATCGAAGGCTAGACTACGACAAACTTAGCCATCAGCTAAAATCCTGGAATCCGGATTCGGACCTTGCGTAGTCGATTCTAACCAAGTCCGGATCTGGTAGCACCGGAGAACATTGATCTGTCAGAAGGTGAAAGTCTCGTTCCAGGTCCCAAATATGAACTCCGATTTGACCGTGGATTTAAGAGATAAGGAGTCGAGTCGCGTCTCGCTTGGAAGAAATCTGCTATAACAGAACTGTTACATAACATACAAGTTATTCCTTGATCTGAGGACAAGCTCAAGAAATAAGGTGCAAACTGTTGGGGAAAAATATCCAGGTACCAAATTTCTCCAGCCTCCGGACATGGTATCTGCTCCTGATCCCTGCATCAAAGAACCTGCCTCTGGTACCTTCTTCCAGTCCGACAGAAAAATGGAAGTTTTCCAGAGAGATTCTTCCATATTTACGAATATGGAAGAGTTCCATCTACTTCAACGACATCTACACCTATAAAGGGACCCCAAAACCCTAGAAAAGGGATTGACATTATGAGACTAAGAGATTAGAAATTAGGCGGCTAGAACTAGGGTTTACATATCGAAATCTTGTAGTCCCTGCTCAAATCAATAATTAACATCTCTTTAGTCTCGATTCTTATCTTTTCATACAAATCTTCTAGTGTTTAGTAGTACTAAAAGCGACCTACGAAAATACCATAACACGCGTCGCACCTTCAACAAGCCTTCTCTACTCTCGGAAATACCATAAGCAATCTGCCAATGCTCATTTGGCGTTAGCTCCGCAAGTTCCTTGGATATATCGTCACCTGCCGGGCATCGAAGCCAATCCAGACCAGATCCGAGCTATTCAAACAATTCCTCCCCCGAGGAGTATCAAGGAGGTCCAGAAACAGACAGGGAGGATGGCGGCCCTGAGAGCAGATTCATCTCCAGGCTTTCCGACAAGTCTCCGCCTTCTTCGAAACTCTTATGAATCCAAAAGACTTCCTATGGACTGAGAAATGCAAGCAGCCCTTCATGAACTCAAGGTCTACCTCCGACTCCCCTCTCTTATCTAAACTGCTGCTCGGTGAGGTTCTCGTTACTATACCTGGCGTTTCGGCACGCGGTAAGTGCCATCCTGGTACCGAGAGGAAAGTAATAAACAGCTACCAGTCTACTACGTGAGTGAGGCTCTCCTTTATCGCGAGCTTCGATCAGTCACGGTTGGCTCTAGCCTTAATGGTAGCTGCTGCTTCGACCTTTATTTCCAAGCTCACCTGATGCGTGGTCGTCACCTCTTATCCGATAAAGTTGGTACTCCACAAACCAGAAATCTCCGGAGCCTTGCCAAATGGGTAGTGGAATTAGGGGAATCTGACGTGATCTTCCGACCGGCTACTGCTATAAGTCCTGGCAGATTTTGTGGCGGGTTCTCTCCCAACATGCTCCGGATCTAGAACAGAAGAGCATCCTCCAACACAAGGCGACAGCGAAGGAGTATGGGTCCTGTATGTGGACCGATCCAGTAATGTCGAGGGCGGAGTAGGGATAATACTCACTTTACCCATGGTAATAGGCTTCGAGCTGTAAGGTGCACCTTTAAGGCGACTAACAACGAAAGTGAGAATGCGAGGCCCGATCGCCGGATTGACTCTAGCTCAGCAAATGGGTGCGAGAACATTCAAGTCTACAATGATTCTCAGCTGATAATCAACCAGGTACAAGGAGAATACCAGGCCAAGGGCGACAACATGATCCAATATCTGGGCATCACTCAAAGCCTCATGAAGAAATTCAAGAGCTGCATCCTCGAGATCCCTAGGTGATGTTAGGAGTTTAGGCTCTAATCAAATGATGTAGTATAAAAGATTGTCGAACCAATTCTAAGTGATTCTAATGCAAAGGGAATGCAAATCTATGCTTAATCTAAGTGCAACCATTGAGTGAAGATGACTATGAACTAAGACAATATTAAAAATGCAATAAAAGAGTGAACATTTTCTTTTCTATATGAAGCAAAGGGGCTCTTGGGACAAGGGAATTGACTTTGGGTGATCAAGCTTCAATCTAAGATGGCAAACTTTCAATCAATCTAACACCTTAAGCCTAGACACAATTCTAAACAAGCTCTATCTCTAGATGAATGCTCGTTCACTAACATATCTCAAGCATCTAATCTCTTAGGTTGAATAATATGAAAGCAATCATTAAGAACTAGTCCATTAGCTATCTTAACACCTTTAACAACAAATCTCTTTGGTAAAGAATGTTAAAAGCATTGGAGAATTGGTTCAGGCATTTCATAGAACACCTTTCGGTCATGAAATGCCTTTAGCTCTTTTGAAGAGGCCAACTCCAAAATAGCAAGAAGAACACTCTACAAGCAAGGATCAAGAAAGATCTACCCTAGAACATCTTTGATCTACACATAATCACCCTTAGTCTCCCAAGCCCATGAACCCTAGATAGATCTACTCACTAATAGACATGGAAAACCCCAAAACCAATGATGATTCAAGGTTAAACATGATTAGTGATAGAAATAATCCAACAAACACAAGAAAATAAGATGAAAAAGGATCCAAGATCCAAGCTTTCCTCTAGATCTAAAAGTGTTTTTTTAGAAAAGAAGTTTAGTCCCAACTTTGGGATACAAAGGGTATTTATACAAGGCTTAGAAAACCTAAAAACATCATTAAAAATTACTAAAAATTCCTAGAATCATAAAGGCTTGACCAATAGGAGAAAGAAAAGCAGCTCAGGGTGGGACTGGCCTTGCCAGCAGCGTCCCGACCAGAAGAACAATCCGGACGCTGGCATGTCCCGGTGGAGTGAGGCCGAGCATCCAGGCCCTGGTCCGGTCCATCTTCTGGCCTGTCCCGGTGGGTGAGGCCGAGTATCTAGGCCGTGCTTCAGGTCCATCTTCTGGTGTGTTCAGCGGTGCTCTCTCCCAGCGGTCCAGGCAGCGCATCAGAGCGTCAAGCTCTTGTCCAAGCAGCGGGTATGGCTCCGCCTTCAGGCCGCGCACTGGCTGATCCATCTCCTATCTGCGTGGGTAACACGTCCCGAGCAGTCAGGCCGTGCATCAGCTTGCTTCAGTCCGTCCATGGATCAGTTCCGGCCGTCCGAGTCTCGTGTCCGGCTGTCCGAGGTATGGTCTTCATGTCCTGGTCATTGCCAATCTTGATTCTTCACCTTTTTGGACCACAAAGTCCCCAAACACCCCAAATAACTCCATATCACACTCCAACACCTAATAAGGACATATGAATGCAATATGAACCTAAAGATGCCTAATGCCTAACTTATATGATAAAAAGGCACAAGATATGGATGCTAAAAACATGTAAATATGCAAGACATCAACTCCGCCACACTAGACCTTTACTTGTACTCAAGTAATCTTTTCAAAACACAAGGAGAAGAGACATAGAGATGGAAGCCAAACCAAAACACCCACAGCACTCAACTTGACATCCTAAAGAAACATAGCAAATAGCATGAGCAAAACTCTCTTATTATACTCTAGCTTCTCAAGGCCTATAAATACTCTTATGCCTCTACACAAGATGCAATGCTTATCAACCAACAAATTCTCTTAACCAGCCCTAATATTGATTCACACACACACACACAAGGTGAAGTCTCAGAAATGGGCACATGATCTCAATCATTTGGCTAGGTGATCAAATGGTCTAATATGGATTAAAATGAGGGTTCAATGCATCTTTTAAGGTGGCTATCACTCAAGAATCAAGGAGCTTGATCATTATGCAAAATTTATCTAAGACTAGGAGAAATTCATGCATACATGGATCCATCCTCATCATTCTATCCATTCCTAAGTGATTAGAAGTTCTACACCCTTTCCATTCATCCCATAACCCAAAATGAAAAACATACTCACATCACTCACCCAATGAACATTTTCTTTCTCATGATTCAACCACTAAGGACCTCTATTCACTTTTCTAAGCTCTAACTCTTTTAGTTTTCCTTCCCCACTATCTTATTGAATCTTTCTCCTTTTTTCTTTTCTTTTCTCTTTTTATATGAAGGGGAAGGTCAAAACATCAATCAAGAGCTTCTTAACTTTCTATTCTAGGTCCCTAGGGTTTTCTTTCATATGATACTCTTTTGTTCATCAATCTCAGCACTGTTACATTCCAAACCCAAGATATAAACCATGTAGTAACAAGGACCCTACTTACCATCCTAGAAGCTAGCTCAAATGATGACCCTATGCTAGCAAGAGATGAGAACAAATCAATGTAAGCCCCAATACTTTCAAGATTTTGCACATGACAAGCTATCAGAAAAGGCCTCACTCATGCAAATCAATGTCGGCTTCAAAGAATGGCTAGGGTTCAAGGGCATGGAAGTGCCATTTGGGTTAACAAAGAGTGGTACAATGGGGAAAGATAACCCAAATTTGTATGATATCCATGATCAAGTATGCAAATGGCCATATGCAAGAGAAATTAAGTTCATTCAAGTCTAAGTTCAGGTTGGAGCTGGTTTGAACAATGCCAATATCAAGCAAGCAAGCAAGTTTAAAGAAGAGTTTCAAGGCTCAAAGCATGCAAGCTTTTCAAAAGATGCTTAAGCTACTTGATATGTTTAACTAAGTGTCAAATTCAGTGCAAACAAGTGTTATTTACAAGGCAATGCTCCAAGTGCAAGTGAATGCAACCTATATGCTCTAGACTCAATATTAAAGATGCAAGTGATGCAACTACATGATTCAAAAATTTTATATTTTTTTCTATGCATATATGAATGTACAATGCAATGCATGAGACTCTCAATCACAAAGCAAACATGATCAAATACTTGGTACCTCCCCACACTTAAATCACACAGTCTCTGTGTGAGTAAGAGAAGGAGATATCCCAACAAGAGAAAAGCAAATGTATATACAAGAAGGGTAGGAGTGATACCTAAAAGGAGGTTTTAAGGTGCTAGGGGAGCAATGTCTGGTCGCTTGCCTCATCAGCCCAAGGGTCTTTAAAACAAAAATCCTAGTGAAATATGTACAAATGATAGCCATGGGACTTCCTCCCATGTGAGCCTTTTTGAGTCACTATCTTGACTACCTTTTTGTTGAACTAGTGAGAAGGAGGATCCTTTACAGCTTCAAGTGTGATGGTGAGGACCTGAGGGAGCTCTTGAAGCTTGATTGGGTCATCCTGGAGCTGAGGAGTGATGATGGCTCTAGCACTTGAGAATGGTGTGGGCTTGCCCTTATGCTTGATCTTGTACTCAAGGATACCATCATTGAGATGCTTTGGATGGAGAGTTAGGGTGTGTGGGAGAAAATCAATAGGTGGAGGATGAGGCTCTTTCACCATCTTCTTCTCGCCATAAGTGGCCTTTGAGGCTCCTCATCCCCTCTGGTTTAGCACTTTCCAAGTGCTCAGCACACAACTCTTTTGAAGATTCTCCATCAAGACCTTCTTTCTTACCAACAACCACTTCGTCTTGGGGCTTCTTAACAGCTTGTGCATCACAAGTGATTGTCCCACAGTAGCTTGCTTCCATTGGAGGTTGGAGAGGATAAGAGACAACTTTGTTGACATGCATGAGGGTGACCTTCTTGTTGGGAAAGTCAATGCAAGCTCCAACTGTTGTGAGGAAAGGAGTGCCAGGGATCAAAGGGACTCTCTCTTCAGATGCCATCTTCAAAACAGTGAGGTCAATGGGTATGGTGCAGGATCCAATCTTCAAGGGGAAGTCCTTGATTATTCCAAGTGGGGTTGTAGAAGAAGAATCCCCAAAGGTGAGAGAAGAAGTATCTGGTTCCATGCTTTCAATCCCAAGACTCTTCACCATATCCAAGGAAATGACATTCACACTAGCACCACTATCTACAAGAGCATCATCCATAGTTAGTTTTCCAAGGGAGCAAGACAATGTGAACTTCCCTTGAGACTCAAGCTTAGGGAGGGACTTGGGAGGGATTGGTGGATCCATCTTCAGAATTGAGATGTCTAAAAGCTCAGCCACTTCAGCTTGGTGGTTGAGAATGTCCTTGATGAGCATCATCTGAACATGAGCTTCCATACCGAGAGATCTCTGGAAGCTTGACTCCAACATCACTAAGATCTTTCCTGAACTTTGAGATCACCTTCTTTTGAGCTTTGGTGAGAACTCTTTGGGGAAAAGGAGCTTAGCATAGGGTGATAGCTCAACCTCATTCTCTTCTTTCTTCACTTCTTTCAGTTTGAGGTCAGCACTCTTCTCAATTGGTTTCTCAGCTAGGCTCATCAATTTTCAGAATCCTTCCTTGAACCTTCTTGGCAGCTTCCTTTACAACCCTAGCCTCAGCTGTGGCTACAACCAATCTCTGAACATGCTCAATCTGAGTTCCAAGCACTAGCCTCTCAATCTCATCATCCTCTTTCTCATGATCACTCAGCTCAATCCCTGAAGAAGTAGTAGAGGGATAACATTGCAAGACTCCTTGGGATTCTTCTCTGGTTTTCCTGGTAGAGATCCCATTGGGCTCTTGGAAGATGAAGACATCGATGCAACCTGGCTCTCCAAAGCTTTGAGGTGAGAGGCAAGTTCCATGTACTTGTTGTTGGGGTCAGAATAAGTAGATCATCTTAGGGTGAACATCTTAGGGTTCATGGGCTTGGGAGATTTAAGGTGATTAGGTGTAGATGTAAGAAGTTTTGGTGTAGATCTATCTTTTCCTTGCCTTATTGAGTGTTCTTATTGCTATTTTGGAGTTGTCCTCTTCAAAATAGAGCTATAGGCATTTCATGCCGAAAAGTGGTCTATGAAATGCCTGACCAACTCTTCAATGCTTTTAACATTCTTTACCAAAGAGATTTGTTGTTAAAGGTTTTAAGGTAGCTAATGAACTTGTTCTTAATGATTGCTTTCATATTATTTAACCTAAGAGATTAGATGCTTGAGATATGTTAGTGAATGAGCATTCATCTAGAGATAGAGCTTTCTTAGGATTGTGTGTAGGCTTAAGGTTGATAGATTGAATGTTGCTGCCATCTTTAGATTGAAACTTGATCACCCAAGGTCAATTTCCTTGCCCATGATTCCTATTGCTTCATATTGAAAGAGATCATTACTTTATTGCATTTTAGTTTAGCTTTAGTTCATTTCACTCCACTCTATTGATTGCACTTAGATTAAGAATAGACTTGCATTCCCTTTGCATTGAAATCACCTAGGATTGGTTCGACAAACTTTTATACTACATCATTTGATTTGGACCCTTGAAAAGTCCATCATCAAATTGGCGCCGTTGCCAAGTTCTAGTTTGATTTTGACATTGGGATTTAGTCACTTGCTTGAGACTAAGTCTTGTTACCTTTATCTAGTTACTAATTCCCTTTCAAGTGGTTGTTCTTTTGCAAGGTACATTCACAAGAGAGGAAGATCATGTCTCTTGACTTGGAATCAATGTTCAAGGCTATTTTAGAGGGTAAAGAAAGAATGATATCTAGAAGCTCAATTATTGTGACAGGCTTATGAGCCAACCACCCAATTGAGGTACCAACCACATGGAAACCTTGGTCAAGAAAGCCAATATGGATATGGTGAGAGATACCAACCTTGTAGAGTATGAAGAACAAGAAGTCAAATCCTCAAGCCTCAATGAAGAACACATCACCAACATGCTCGAGAAGATGTTGGAGAATCAAAAGAGGAAGGCTTGAGATACAAAGGAAAATGAGCTCTCTTTCCACCAAGATAGATGCTCATGGCAAGACTCTTAGCTCAAGGATGGATGAAAATATAACACATGTGAAGTATATCAACAACAAACTATCTCACATCATTGAAGATCAAGAAAGCATCACTCCTTTTACAACACCAACACTTGTGAAGAATGTTCCATGGATATGGAAATTGATGTTGAGGAGGATGTGCAAATCAAGGATGGAATCAACAAGAAGCTGAAAATTCTATACATGAGCTTGACTTACTCCTTGGATGCATGGTAGATGAAAATCTTGGGCAAAGATATGAGAGCAAGTTGAACCAACAACATTCAAGGGTTATTCAACAAATAGCAAGGATGAAGAAGTAAACTTGGTTGGAAGAATGTTTGAAGATCTTTGTAATGATGGTTTGGTTGTTGAATGCATAGAGAGATAAGAGATCTCATTGGTTATGGATGAGTTCTCAACCAAGGAGGAAACACATGTGAAGTTTACTTCCAAGGAAGGAACAAGGGGTGAAGAGTCTATGGAGAATCAAGTTATTCACATTGAAGAATCCCTCAAAGAGATGCACCCAGAAGACTCTCCTATGGACAAGCCTACCATTTTGGTATACTCTCTACCAAGGAGCTCATTGTTGATGATCCAATGAAGGTACCCTTTGAAGAGATCAGGATGAATGAGTTTAGGGTTGGTTCTATGATGAGTATGATCCTGGTGATCTGGTTTGGCAAGAAGGCTTTCACTACATGGGTAAGGAGCCTACCACATCTAGCCTTCACTAGCCGAGGAAGGACAGTCAAGCTAGTGACTCAAAGGCTCACATGGGAGGAAGTCCCATGGCTATCATTTACATATTTCACTAGGATTTTTGTTTTAAAGACCCTTGGGCTGATGAGGCAAGCGACCAGACATTGCTCCCTAAGCACCCGCAAAACCTCCTTTTTAGGTATCACTCCAACCCTTCTTGTATATACATTTGTTTTGTCTTGTTGGGATATTCTCCTTCTCTCTTACTCACACAGAGACTGTGTGATTTAAGTGTGGGGAGGTACCAGGTATTTGATCATGTTTGCTTTGTGATTGAGAGTCTCATGCATTGCATTGTACATTCATATATGCATAGAAAAAAATATAAAATTTTTGAACGTTCATTTTCGATTAGCCGTTGGGGACTTTATTTGTCGAAGCTGAGATTTGTATCTCATGATTGCTGTCAGATTGCAGTCAGATACCCAAAGCGATCTTAAATG